>BLKR01016366.1:0-29831 GCA_011170035.1 Teleogryllus occipitalis | reverse complement strand
TATCAGCTTTCATTCACTACAAATGCGATCTTTTCAGAGAGGAACGTAAATAACTGTATTGCGTCAGTGAATTCTCGAAATCTTGTACTGCCGCTCGCTAGCGCAAACGCCTTATCACCAACTTCTCTTTCCCGTCTTCAGCTCAGTTTAAAATATCATAGAAATGACCAAAAACAGTTTCTGAAATATTTAGCAGAAAAAAATTTATTTTGATGTTTGAGAATAACAAAGAAACATTTTGAAGAAATTCTGAGTGTTCGACTCCTCAAATCGAATGTCCCTTCTGAGGCAATGGGTACAAAATGATTTTTCTTCTTTAACATTACGTTTGTGATAGGTGATTATGCAGGAATAAAGGACTCAATTTTTACTCTCAGTATATTGAAAGAAGCGAATTTTCCGATGACTGTAGATGTCATTTCAAAACTTAACAGTATTATTTAATAAGGTAGTTAATTTCAATGGGAAGATCTAGAAATTATGAGTGTCTCCAAAATAGTTTGTACAAACTATGGACTGTTCCCAATATAATAATCCTAATTTTTTTAACACCATGCCTTGCACTTCTCAGTTGTTTGAAGAACTGGCAGTTTGGACAATTTCGTAAAGTTTGAGAAACAAATATCAGAGTTCCGGTAATTATTGTTCCGACCATTGCTTTTACACCCTTCATCCTGGTGATCTCGATTTCCAAACTCTTGCATGTAAGACGTTTATCAGCCTTCTTGGTAAAGGTATTTTGATCACATGGTCCAGCAACATCCATCTTATTGTTCAAATTCAGTATAAAATACCTGGTTTTAATGTTGTTATAGTATGATATGTTATACTAGGTTTTAATGCACTGTTATAGTATGTTGTAGTGTAATTAGTAAGAGTTTGTTGATGACTGAATTATGCACACTCCAACAAGTCAATTTTGGGCGTGAATTCCACTCACTCACAGTGTGTGTTTGGAACTTGGAGTTATATACTTGCTAGAGAATGTAACTTTAGACCCAACCATACATAGTCGTGTATTCGAACTTTACGAGACAAGACATTCTTTTTTCCTTCTCCAAGGCTATAATTCATCTAATGTTCCTTCTTTCCTTCCCGCAATGCATTTAGTTTACATTTCTCAACGCCGAATTGCATTCCAATGTCATTGCTAAATTTTGGAGTAGTGTCAAACAAATGATTAAGCTTTTCTCTGGTGGTGTTGAAAAATTTTCATTCGTCCATGTACAGCAGGTGGTATTATTATTATTATTATTATTATTATTATTATTATTATTATTATTATTATTATTATTATTATTACGAATTTTCTACTCTCTTCACTTTGTACAGGAACATTCACCAGACCATTGCTGGTCTAGGCACAGTCGATCTCACAGGGACAAGACACGAACGAATGTTACTCTCCAGACATTTCAATCAATCGTGTCCCAATCAGCAGTACTTCCCAGGAATTCTCTTACTATTCTGCAGCTGTGCAGTATTTCTGCTTGCTGCATTTATTATTATTATATCGTTGCTGTTGCTACGGAGCCCTTGCGTGCGAGGAGTGGCAGCGCAGTGCGCTGAGGCGCCGGCTGTGAGCTGCGCAGTCGGGCGGCTTTTTTTAAAAAAATTTTTAATTTAATATTTATTTTCCATTCGGATGTGCATAGTTCAGTAACATTTTACTTTTTCATATGAATTGCTGGCTTACAGCTATTCTTATTTCCTAAACTTAAAAACTAACTAACTACGGGAAGGGGTAGGAAGCTACACTCTGCACCTACTGTTCACAATTGTTGGAAAATAAGTTTAGGAAGGCGTTAAAAGGGTAACGGTTTTTTATGCGTGTTGGAGTATGGTCTGTTTATTTATTTATTTTACGTCAAAAAACAGTTAAAACTGCGTATGACGTGCCATGGGGAAAAGTGAATTGTGTGCACATTTTCAAAATTCTGTGATCCCTACACTAAGTCATATACTACTTAAATTTTGAAAACAGAAAAAAACCTCCCATGTAATAAAATATATTTTCAAGGATAAATAAGCAATAAATGTTGGCTCTTATCCATGTTGAGGCCAGGTTGTAGTGGATGGCGTGTAGTATTGAGCTGATATTTGAATAGAATGTATTGGATAGAAGGGCTATGTGTTTGGAGACGGAAGTTATATTCAGTTCTTGGTGTATTTGTTCGTTGGAAGTCGGGCGGCTGCTCGCGGTCCGAGTCGACGCGCGGCTCGTACTCGGTGTCTCGCTCGGAGAGCCCCTCGGCGTCGGAGCGCCTGGGCGACGGCTCGCGCCCGGCCTTCCCCGTGCACCTGAGCCGGCGCGAGTCGTGGACGGGCTCCAAGAACGCGCTGCCCGTGCCCCTGCCCCTGTCCCTCGCCCTGCCCGCCGCCGCCTTCGCCCGCCTCGAGCGCGCCATCCCGCTCAAGGCCGCCGCCCCCTTACGGTAGGTGCGTATCCCTGGGCGTGGCCGGGATTGCACTGATGCCTAGATATCGAGGTGGCTCCGCACATTCGGCATTCGCCGAGCAGCGAGCTACTGCTCGCCCGATCCCGAACAGCTGCTGTGTTTGGCGAATGTTCGCTTCCTTTGATGTGTGCAAAGGACCGACGCGCGGAGGGTAGGACGAGCACCGAACGTTCGTTACTCGGCAAATAGCAACTCATCCACACTACTCGGGATTCGGCGAGCGGTGGCTTGCTGTTCGCCGAATAACGAATGTGTGGAGCCGCCTTTACATACAGAGATCAGTGCAGGGATCACGTGTTGGCAGGGAGCGTAGCACACAGTCACGTTCGTTATAGGGCGGGGGAAGCAAGAGAGACGATCTCTATCAACCACCGCATTAAATAAATTTCTTCCATAGCAAAGAGAAATTAATTTCATAATGGTAATAAAAACCGGCTTTGATGGTATAGTGGTCATCCTGCCGGGCTACTGATCCCAAAATTGCGGGCTCAAAGTCGGGGGGGGGGATTTTTGAGGTGCCAAAAATTGACAGTATGCATGCGGACGTTTGTCAGCATGTAAAATATATTCCAGGAAAAGCACTTGGCCGCTCCTGGAAAAATGAAATCCTCTAGCAATTTAGCACCAATCCGAGTAGTTATTTGAATTATTGGAGAATATTGTGGATATTGTATCTTGGCCTGCGCTATCTGGTACTCAAATCAAACGTCAAAATTGGCGCATTAGCACCCCGACGGAAAGCAATGGCAAACTAGGTATACTTCTTCAGGATAAGTCTCACAAGAAGGCGATAGAGGCTTCTGGAGACTAGACTACGCACTGATCAGTATAAGGCACTAAAAGAAGAATTGCATTAGCTACGCTAGAAATTTTGCTGAGAAAGGGAGACGTGACAACCGTCAGTTTCAGCAATTCGATTCAAATGTCAAAAATTTCACATTTAAAGTGAATCGGTGATTTAAAATGGGAAATAAGTAGACTTTTTCGTAAAGAGAGTTGAGGTATACTTTTTACTTTGTTATTCATCAAGCCGTAGATCAGTGTAAAAATGAAATATGTCCAGCCAACTAAAAATTCTATTGACTGGAAGAGAGAAGTAAGTCCAGGATTATTTTCTGATCCTCACACAAGAACAAGTATTATCATCTAGGAAACACCTAAATGCTTAATGACAGTGGCGGCCTGTACGGAATTCTATTGGTAGTGCCAGTTAGTGATGCGGCATCGATAACAAAACATCGATGTTACCAATGATCGATGTTCAAAATGAAAACATCGATGGTAATAAAGCATCTATCAAAAACCATCTATATTTTTAAACATTGATGCGATGTTTTGAAAGTGGTTTAGTAATCTCTAAAACAAAATTTAGGTGTAACAAAATTTAATTTTTCAGTGCCCATGTTTATTAATTTCAAATGAAGATTAAACTGAAAACATACTAAAATAATAAGAGCGAATAAAAATTCGCAGCCTGAAAGCCTGAGCGCCCAAAGTAATCTCAAGAGGTCACAGCTTCCTGAGTTCGCCTTACGCCCACGGCGTACGCCGCCTCTCCATGTGCGAAACACCAGAGCATCGGGGTCATCGTGAGCGAGTGATAGTCTTCTCGATGAAGTTGGTGCTATTGGCGCACTCTGTGGAGGAGAACGTGAACCACTGTGCCACTTTTCCTTGGCACCGCGTGATACATACATGAGGTATAGAAACCAATTCAGCGTTCTTTATACAGAGTTAAATGGGCAGACATGGCGCCAATCCGTAGGTGGCTTAGAGGTTCAAGAGGAAACCGACAGATAGCATTGCGCCCTGTGCGTTTGAAGAGATTATTGATAGAGCATCGAATGACTAAGCGCTCGTTCAAATGAATTACTATAAAGAAAAATGTTTTGAAGAAACGATATTTTATACACACATTTGAGGAGCAAACATTCAAAAGGTTCCATTAGAAAAAAAAATTGAGTTCTTCTGCTGTTTTTACCTAGAATTTCCAGAAAAAAAGTGAGATGTTCAACAATACATTAAGTAGTACTCTATTCGTTGAGTTAAAGACGCTGTAGAAAAGTGTAAAATGTGTGCTATATTTTTTCTTTTTATTGGAAAAGAGTAAAGTGGCCATGTCACATTTTGAATGTTTGCTCCTCATTTGTGGTGAAAAAATTCTGTTCCTTCTTTTTTGTTGGTGGTGCCATGGCACACTGGCACTACCCTACAAGCCGCCACTGCTTCATGACCACAGTAATAGACATGAGGACAGCATAGACTTCGAAACCTGATGGTCGAACTATTTTAAGAAGACAACCAAGTATCTTGTTCGTCCTGGCATCCCTCTTTGTGAGCCTGGTGTCTCTCTTTCCTCATTCTAACTAAAGCAGCTAGCGTATAAGAGAGAATATTTTGGTTACCTCGTGGCACGTGAGTACATATTGTACATGGCACGTGTGCACCCACATAGTACATTGATGGGTTTATCATGTTCTCATTCATGTCGGCAAAACGAAAGACACGTTCAGTTTTGTCTTTCAAGAAAGTTTATGGCTCAGCTGTTCTTCCATCAACATAAAGAAATTAACTGATTTAAAAAAATATTAAACTACATCCCATATGAATATCTTCATTTCTACTAGAAAATTTTGATAGTGAAATCTTATGCCTCCGTACTTGGCGTTAGTGAGTCACATCACCTGTCAAACGCGGAACTGAGTGGACGCTCACATGCCGAACCGGATGTGGTCTCGCCTGTTGCGTTGACGTCATTGCAGTCTTCGCGGAAGCAGAAGGCTATAGACTCCACTTTTGCACCCTTTACGCGAAACTATTTCTTTAAAAATAACCTTGCGGAATAAAATTCCGAGTAAGACAGTAAAAACGTTTGATGAGAGAGTTTGGTAGATTATAGGGGAGATCTGACTACCTCACCCTTCCTGAAAAACCACCCCTGCCGCCAAGACATCTTAAATTAAACCAACGAATAATCCTAAATAAGACGATCAAAGTAAAACAGAACTAACTTTTGTTTTGTCATGACTAGTTTCTCATCTAGTTTGGTCTGTCATCTAGTTTCAGGACTTATCAAAGGTCCTTCGAACATTAAAAAAATGCATCACACTTCGATCGTTAAAAATTCAGTTCAACGTACTTAGCGTAAAAAAATAATTCATAAATACATTTTTAAATCATTTCCAAATGCCTAATTCAGTCTGGCCAATAGTTTCACGATAAATAATCGGACCTGTCTCCAGGGAATCACAACTAAAACCAATGCAGCTGACTGAGGAAGCAGACAGCAATACCCAACAAGAAATGTCTCACAAGAATAATAATTGTGCCCCTGCGTGGTCAAAGCAGCCACCACAACATAGCAATTATTACCATAGTACGAAAATCTACCATTCTTCATCCAGGTACGCAATATTAAAAATTGTTTATTTTATTCATACCCTTAAAGTACACTGTGTACCATTCTTTTTACGATGTTAAAGAAACTCTTTATCCACAGAAGGTTTGAAAGTAACTTAAGCTTCATAGGAAGTTAAAATAGCTTTAGATCTATGTGATGTTAATGTAAAAATAGTTTAAACATGAAACAATAGAATTTTGATAATAAAATGAACCAATTCTGACTCTCTGATATCACGGTCTAAAAGTTCTGCTGGTCTAAATTTATGGAGAAACATGAAATTTGTCTCATGAATTCACAATCCAGAAATACGCGAATTATCGGGAAACCATAACTCAGAACAGAGAAGTCACGTAACTTTCTTAATAATAATGCTGACATAATTTCTATCACAATAATTTAATTTTAAAAAACATAAAAATCCCGTTGGGAAGTCCCACTAATAAAATGACTACCCATAACCACAGCGCCATCATTACTAAAACCAGCGTAAAGTGTCTTTCTTCTTTCTAACTTAATTTTATTTCAAAAATAATGAAAAATTAGTGAAACAACTGAAATGTTGTGTATAACAAAGGATAACATAAGAGATTTATCTCGAGAAAAATTCAGTATCATTTAGATACAATTAATTTAATTCCTTGATGTGTAAAATAACAAATTGGCATACGCATCGTACAATTACAATAATCCATAGTTTTCCACTGCAGATGTTTCTACAGACAAATGCTGTTTTTTGTTGTTCTGGGAAAAAAGTAACAGTATATAGTACGTGTAACATTAAGTAACTAGTTTAAGTATTCTTAAAGGTTTCGTTTCTAATTATATGCAAACAATATAACGTCTTCTGAGGAACATAGGTGTAGTAATTCATTAAGTAATTCTTTCTTATTTCATTTTGTTTACACATGCTTAAATGAAAAGGAAATCTGAATAAGCAGAACTATTATCGAATCCATGGTGTTCCTATGCTGCAAACTTAATTGTACACTCACTAATAAGGAATCCCCCCCTTCTTCGCAATTTTTTTCACAACTGAGCAATTCGAGTGTAAGAGATGACTTCTGACGTTTTACGAAATTACGATTATTGACAGGAGTATTACGCCTTTTTACTTTTTTGCTCTCAAGCAGATACTTCTCAAGAAGAGAAAGTAATGTAGTGCTTCGAATTTTCGGCAGAAAAAACCTTATTGCCTGGAAATGAAAAAATGGATAAATCCAGTTACTAAATTTAGAAAAAAATCCTCTAACACGTAGTGTTGCCAGAATCCATGTTCTGTGAGTCCTTGATACCGAAAAATCGAATGACGTTTTATTTATTTATTTATTTATTTATTAAATTAAATAAATAAACCTCTGTCTGTCCGTCTGGGAACAACGCTAGCGGTTAAACCGTTCACCCAATTTTCTCCAAAATTGACATTTCCTAATTGATCTGGCTGATATCACGGCCCCTTGAATTTGAAACCGATATTTTAATTTTTTTGGGGGGGGTACTTCACATGCACCCATGGGACATTTTCAAAATTTTCAAAAAATGCTCAATCACTATTGATTAAATTGTGTTGTTGGATAGTGTGAAACGTTTGAGAGAATGGTACGAATTTTCGTTAAAAACCCTGATTTTTCGAAAATTGCAAAAATTCACAATTTTTTCGGCGTGTTCCTACAACTACAATTTTGAAGATAATTTTGTTCTTAATGAAATGCGTTCACCAAAAACAGTTCATCAAAAGATGTCATGTTCAATATTTCGAAAATATTAGTATTTTTGCTTAATTTTAGATGAAACTTAGGCGCTTATCTTCATTAATCTAGGAATTCTACCATTACCGTGTCTTTTTATTTACGAATCAGTGGTTTTTGTAAAAAATGACTTGCTTAAGGGCGGGAATATATTTTCAGAAAATGCCGAAGTCTATTACTATAACACTCGACGTAGAAATCATATTTATCAGGTGACAGTATCAACAGCTCATTACAAAAAATTCACATACAATACATGTACATTATTTTACAACACTTTGCCAGATGACATTAAACGATTAAATTCAATAGAAAAGTTTAAATCCCAAGTGAAATCGTTTCTGCTGCATAACTGTTTCTATACAATTAGAGACTATACTGAGCATCACAAGAAAAGTAACATTAATTTTAACAATGATACATAATGCATTAATTACCATTTGGACTGTATAAATGAGTATAAACAACCTGTAACAACTATTGTACTACAGCTTCCGGGTCAATGACCCCCATCTCGATCAGGTTTTTCGTCCAGTTTCCCTGATCCATTGAGCAAATGCTGAGATGGCCCCTTGTTTTGCTTCTGGACATAAATGTAACTTCATTTTCTGTGCACGTCTTCTAGAATTCAGTGGGAAATACAATTATTCAAATTATCGTTTCCACGTTGTCGCGGCAGGAAGTAATAAGAGCCAAAATTTATTGCTTATTTATCCTTGAAAATAGATTTTATTACATGGGAGTTTTTTTGTTTTTTTCTCCCTTTCAAAATTCAAAATTTATTGCTTATTTATCCTAGAAAATCGATTTTATTACATGGGAGTTTTTTTGTTTTTTTTCTCCCTTTCAAAATTCAAAATTTATTGCTTATTTATCCTTGAAAATCGATTTTATTACATGGGAGTTTTTTTGTTTTTTTTCTCCCTTTCAAAATTCAAAACTTAAGTAGTATATGATTTAGTGTAGGGATCACAGAATTTTGAAAATGTGCACACAATTCACTTTTCCTCATAGCCCGTCATACGCAGTTTTTAACTGTTTTTTGACGTAAATAAATAAATAAATAAATAAATAAATAAATAAATAAATAAATAAATAAATAAATAAATAAATAAATAAATAAATAAATAAATAAATAAAACCATTTTAAACAGTTTTCTCAGAAATGGCTTCAAATTTTGTCTTTCATTTTTATCCTCGTATATAGCAAAGAACTGTAAAGATAGTGGTGATGGTCCTATTTTCGGCGCACTTTGCATTTTCGAAAATTGCCAAGTCCGGAATTGTAAATTCGAATTTCGCGCGCTCTGTTTCAAGCATTGCCAGTTCGAAAAATAGCAACACAGAAGTTTCAAAATTCTTCGAACTTATCCCATGGTTGTCGATCATGATGATAGTATGGTGTAGATAATATTTTTATGAAACGAAATAGATTGAAGGAAGGTAATAAACTTTACCTTGATCTAACAAACACAGTTCTATACTTTAAGAAATTGTGGTGACTACTCTTCCTGACAATGGAAATAAATACAGATAAGCATGAGAGGCGATTCGTTTGAATTAGAATTTTTCAAGTTATAACTGCGATTTAGTATGGCAGAAATTACAATATTTTAATATTACGTAACTATTTGCAATCATGCGAGAAAGTATGTGCTGTTGTAGCACCTCTAGCTTATGAATGAAATACAAAAGTTCTCTTTACGATTAAATTTTTTATAGATCAGAAAAATAACAATGGAAATACATTCTTACTCTATGTGCCGCCCACTCCGCCTACTTCATTCAATTATTGCACTTTCCTACAGAGCGTCGAATCTTTTGATTGTAGTACAGCGCTTATGGAGAACAACGTTGCCACTTCTCAGCCAGCGCTTACACACTCTTCCGTGCTGGATACTCGGATTAATATGAAATTTTACCAGCTTGTTCAGCAACTCAAAATCCATAAATTCTGAATTTTACTTGCTATGAAGCATTGCAAGTCGTGGTTTTGCGACAATTCATGACCGACTGCCGGTCGAAGCAGGAAAACGCCCTGCACCGCCGCTATCTGCCCATCTGTCGCCAGGGTCTCAGTTGCCTCGGAGGGCATCAAGCAGTGTTAAAAACGGGTGTTTACATGACAGGTTTAGGAAGACGAGTAGTTCGAACACGTGGTAAATAATCCATATACAGATATGAGTTGCAAAGATTGAGAATGTTTGGTGCACTCGCTTTCAACACCGGATGTCCCGCGAAAGTCTTACCACGGACGACTGACATCGACATCTCAGGGTTTCAGCAGTCGTCTGTGAGTATGAAGGTCACAGAGGGCAAAGTTATTTTTCCTACTTTTGTATTAATGAGCAAGACGGGATTTCGGTTGGGGGTCTTAACATTTCATCAGATCTTTCGTACCACCTACAAGCGTGGAGAAAATTCGCATACCACTTGAACGAAACGTTTTAAATAGATGGCTTAATATTAGAGTTGTTTAATGAATTGAATTATTATTTGTAAAAAACATACCTTCATCAATCCGACCATTTCCTTTTATTATCTAAAATCAGAATTCCTCCAAAATGGTTAGCAAAGAAGAAATTATCAGAAAGATCAGAACATAACTGCTTCAAAGTACATCTCTTAAGACAAGACAGTATACGGAGACTACACCGGTCCAGAATGGAAAAATATATAGATCATAGAGCAATTAATACCGATATAAATCAAGAATGGATGGATCTTAAAAACTTAATCATTAAAGCAGCTCATGAAACGTTAGGGAGAAGGAATAAACGGAGGAATACCAGAGATCTAAAAATTTGGATTGAAGAAATAAAACAAATAATAAAAGAAAAAAGGAAGCGTATCTAAAATTTTTAAAAACTAAATCGCAAGACGACAAACAAAATTATAAATACAAATGTGCAATAGTAAAAAAAGAACTAAGAAAATTAAATAGAGAAAGCTGGGATAACTACATAAGCAATCTTCAATACGATGTTCACGGTGCTCAGACAATGGCCTATAAGGCTTCACAAGGAGAGTAACACAAGGAGCATCACAAGGAAAATAACATTAGTTTTAACAGTAATATTTAATGTATTATTTACCATTGGTCTGTATAATTCTAAACAATATTTAACAAGTATTGTATCGCAGCTTCCGGGTCAATGACCCCCATCTCGATCAGGTTTTTCGTCCAGTTTCCCTGATCCATTGAGCAAATGCTGAGATGGCCCCTTTTTTTGGACATAAATGTAACTTCATTTTCTGTGCACTTCTTCTAGAATTCAGTGGAAAATACAATTACTCAAATTATCGTTTCCATGTTGTCGCGGCAGGAAGTATTATTCCGAAGGACAACATGGATAAGAGCCCAAAATGTATTGCTTATTTATCCTTGAAAATAGATTTTATTACATGGGACCTTTTTTTCTTCAAAATTCATGTAGTGTATGACTTAGTGTAGGGATCACAGAATTTTGAAAATGTGCACACAATTCACTTTTCCCCGTAGCACGTCATACGCAGTTTTAACTGTTTTTTGACGTAAAATGAATAAATAAATAAAAAGGCTCTAAAACATTCAAGCACAGAAGAAAGAGACACTGTTCATCTGAATAATATCAGGACAGAAGATTGGTTAGAATATTTTACTAATCTATGGACAAACCGTACAAATGGAATTTAAGGAACTAGTGGATTTTAAGGAATGACTACCAAACTTTTGAACCAATACATGATATTGACCTTATAGAATATAATAAGGAAATGGAAAGTATCCTAAATTCGTTCCTTAATAATAAAGCCCCAGGAAGAGATGGAGTAAAAAAGGAACTACTAAAATATGCTCCCAAGGCAATTAAACAACGCCGTCTGGATATATTAAACTTGTACTGGACAACTTACAGTATTTCAAGAGTGGAAAGAATGAACAATTATTCCAATCCATAAAAAGGGAGATCGTTCAAATCTGAGATAAAAGAGATTAGCTTGCTAAAGCCTATAAACTATGTGCTAAAATAATTACACGCCGGCTAAATGTAATAAGTGAAGTTAAACTAAGAGAAGAGTAATCAGGCTTCAGGAAAGGACGATCTTGCTCAGACTGTGTTTGCATCTTACAACAAATTATCCAAAAAAGAAGAGAATTCAATCTCCCAATATTCATCCTCTTCGTGGATAACGAAAAAGTATTTAATTCCATTTACAGAGAAAAGCTGTGGGATATAATATATGCCAAGGGCTACTCTAGCCATCTCATTAAAACCATACAAAATCTTTATAAAAACACAAAGATAGAAATACAAATAAATGACAAGTACAGCAATACATATTTTGTCAATCAAGGCGTCAAACAAGGTTGTCCACTATCACCGGCTTTGTTTAATATATACATTGATTCGGCTATAGAAGAATGGCAATCATCACCTGGAATAAATGTAGGTAATATGCCCTTCAAGACTATGTTATTTGCAGATGATCAACTACTCGATGCAGAATCTGAAAATGACTTACAAATAGCGTAATACAAATTACAAAAAGTAATGGAGCAATATCATCTTATCATATCTGTTACCAAATCTAAAACCATGGCTTTTGTGGATCCAGAAAATGCCAGGTGCAAAATAGTTCTAAATAATAAAAGTTTAGAACACATTTTCACCTATTATTACTTAGGCTGCAGTGTGTCGTATCCAATACAAAGCGATCTTGATGTGAAACTGAGTAGATTCCAGAGAATGTGTGGAACAATAAGAAAAATATTAAAAAATCAAACCCAAAGAGACACTCAGTTAAAATTTTATAAAACACTTGCCGTCCCAACATTAACCTATGGATACAAAAATTGGACGTTAAATAGATCAAAGAGAAAAATTCAAACTAGCGAAATGAAGTTCCTGCGAAGTGTTACTAACTATTCTTTATTAGATCATAAGAAAAATGTGGATATAAGACATGCTCTAAATATTTTTAACCTCTTAAAAAGAGTCGAAAAACAAAATTGGTATGCCCATATTATAAGAATGAACGAAGCCAGACTCCCTAAACAAATAATAAATTATGTACGGACTGGCAAAAAGAGTTGGAAGACCAAAGACTCGGTGGATTGATGTGGTCAACGTTAAAGAGGACGGAACAGGCCAACGGGCCAACAGGAATCCTTGATGTTGGAGAAGGAAAAACATACCTTAAAATGAGAATTGAAACAGAAATATTAATAGCAAATCTAACTCCAGGTGAAACATTTTTAACCATCAAACACTAATGAGACTTGAATTGTTTTGCACGAATGACGACATCGATATCAAGATCAAGTTACTAATTTTCAGTATCAAGTCATTTTATACATCCAATTTATTAACATTTTAAAAAAATGGAAAATGCTCATTCAGAAAGGTGGGACGATATGGATGTAATCAGATCTGCGAGGCTTTGTGCGGACAATGCATAATATTATTTTTGAACATCCAGCTAAAAAATCGCCACATCTTTGCATTTGAAGACGATTATTGGTTGAATGACTTTGGCCTTAATATTGTTAACTGTAAAATTTCTAATTCATTTTTAAATATGTTTATATGTATTTCACTGTTTTTAATAAGTTAAATGCAAAAATAAATACTCTATTTTTCCTTCCATATCGTCAGTCGAGAATCCCTGAAAGGTATTCAAGATCACCGAACGACATAAGATCCGAACAGTTCCGAGGGCACTAAATATTGTTTTTAGAAATTACCGTCTAACTCAAGAACCATGATTCACACAGAAATGTGGTTGGTCTCATATCAAAATTTGGACTTCCCGTTTCATTTCATCCGTTGGATGTTTGTGCTTTTCTTCAATAATAAAAAAGTTGCACGCATGGTGAAAATGTCAAAATGTACAAGTTTACTTGTACATTTTATACTTGTACTTAGTACTTGGCTATAATTTATAATTAATTTCTTCGAAATTAAACCATAAAACTCAATTACAAAATAACCATCACATTCTTAAAGAGTACTGGGAATAACTGATAAAAAACTCAGTTGTCTAAGATCAACACAATTGAAGTTTGGATGAGGATGTTAGATTGCACAATTGAAGTCGTTGAGTAAACACGTTAAATATTTGCGCGCGAAACAGGATGGACGAGCGGGATAACCAAGAGCCTTGTGAATTGGCAACACAGCTAGCGGTAGAAAGAGAATCTTATTCACAATTGTATTGGATAGAAAGGGAGGGCTAATACTCCATAAGTACTGCAATCAAATGTTTGGATGCACAATAGGTATTGTGAATCATTATTTGCGCCCGAACTCAATTGTAATTATGTAAACATAAAGATAATTAAGAAGACGGAAGAGCAGTTTGGGAATCAGAAAGCCTCGACAGAAAAAAAAATTTGAACTTGTGCAAACTATCAAAAATTCAGTGATGAAAATGAGACCTGTGCGATGTTTTTTACGTTTCAAAAATGCTTAATCAAAAAATGTCATTTTTGAGAAAATTTCGAAAACGTTGTTAGGCTTCATTGTAAAGCACCCCCAAAATAAAAATAAAAATGTTTTAACACGGTGTCTGGTGGTCATTCCGACCAACTGGAGAATGTCAATTTTGAATTCCTCTGAATGATTTAGGCAGTAGTTGATCATAGACATACAGGAAAGAAAGACAATTTTACAGGCTATCAATTTTTTTGTATCAAGGATCCATGAAACATGGATTCTTACTACAATGTATTGGAGGAAGTAATTTACTACATATACAAGACTTATCCACTTTTCATTACCAGAACACTACGAATTGAAAAATCAGTGCTTTTTGCTGATTCCAATACTTTCTCTTTACAGAAGTACATAGTAAAATCTATTTATAGTAAGTATAGTATAAGTATACTATAAAGTACACTATAAAAGAATGTAGTAAAGAGAAAGTAAAGAATACAAAGATCTTGAAAAACAATAAATGCATTGAGGTTTCATATACCCTTTTTTATTGAGTATTTTCACAAAGAAAATGAATAATTAAGAATTAATTATCAACTGGGACCCATGAAATTTATATTAGTAACATCAAGGAAAGATTAAATCAATATTCTGATTGCACACACACATCATAGAACTATCTTAGCCTACAAATTATGCACACACATACAAAATAAATAAGAAAGGGTGTATTTTTTTATACATGTAACTTACATAAATATAGAAGTGTGCTCCTCAAAATAACTATGTCAACCCTCTTTCCAACACATGTTTATGTGTAACAAACAAGAAGAAAACCAAATCTTGGAATACTGAATAAAAAATCATATCAACAAAAATTCAAGATGCATGATGGGGACTTGGCTATATTTTAATTTTCTTCATACATGAAACAATTCTGTTTTAAAATGTACAATGTTGTTCTTCCACAAGGGATGAGTAATAAACAAAACTTGTGATCAGATTATCTATGTGGTAGCGAAAAATGCTGAGATTGGCTTGCTGTCTTTCACACTCTTTAGTCTAACGGGAAACATTGAACAATACAGCAATAGTTTGTGACACAGAGTAAAACGTCGTTTCAAAATATGAATATGAAAAGAAAAGAGATTATGAACAGGTTTTAAAGTTGTTGAAAAATTATTTTATATTGAACAGAATCAAACTTTATTTTCACAGGAAGAACAGAAAATTCAAAAACAACCTCTTTTCCTTTCAGCCATTTATCTGTCAAAACTATGTTTGTTTGCTTTGCTCATAATGAAATGAAGGAAGCTTAATAGTAAAAACACTAATGCCATCAGCATGTAATTCAATGCATATTTCTGTGCATCATTATGAACCTACATTCACACTATGTTGAATCTAGAGTATTGTGCAGTGATACAATTCTTGGCAATAGATCATAGAGTTGGAAATTCATGAACCCTTTCAAAATGAATATATGTGATGGTTCTCCTTCATATTACATGGAATTGAAATAGGCATTCAATTCAAAAGTGTGTGTAGAGGTCATGTTGGCTGAAGTTTACTTACAGGGATTCTAGATAGCATTCATACTTCCTAAGATGAAATCTGTTGCCAACCTAGCAACTCTTAGGTTTTCGTAAGTCATTTTGACTACTGTATGGCAAATGAATTCACAGCATCTAATAGCAATGGATTAGGTGATGTTAGTGAATATTGTGGGAAACAAAGATCTTTACTAGTGTTGACAACAAAGACTTGTTCTATGTTCAGTGTCAATTATGCACTGGACAAGCTTCAATATTTTTTATATTTATCACATAGTCTGAAAGCTGGAGCCTCATAATGAAATTTGTGAGAGTTGTCATTTGACCTTTGACCAAAAATATTAACAAGTTACAAAATTTATTGTACATCCTTACTAAAATACTCAAGCTGTGTTTTGTTGGCTATGAAAATTCACACTTCCCCTTTCCAATCCATTAGATTGATACTGTAAAAGACTAGCAAAAATGGCATCAGATCCCTGTAAGTAAACATTAACTGTAATTTTTGCCTCTGCTGAAAAGTACTCAACTTAAGGGTGAATATGTCTTAAGTGTTAATTTTCAAAAATCACAAAGTAAAATAAATTTTTCTCTGCATGTGCAAAGAAGTTCGGCAGAGAATTTTTCTGATCTTCCTACGTACATTGTCAGTGCTTGTAGAAAGTCTATGCTAATATAAGGACATGATCTGTAGAAGTTAAATTCCATTAAGGTGTCGCAATACAATCTGAAATAAGAGTAAAATGGGTTTTTTGAGTTCCAAATATTCATAAGTGCATCAGCAGGCCACAGAAAAGCTGTAGATATAAAAGGAAATGTTTCAAGGTCTTCTTGTCATGTGCACCTCACATCCAGTGAGCCTGTACACATTCTCAAGGGTTAAATTTTGTAACATTAAGGTTCACACAAGTAAAATATTTGTACCAAACAGTGATTTTAAATTCATTATAATAAAATTAATTACAATACATTGAATATATACAATAGACATTTTTTGCATTTGTTTTATGGCTACAGGTACAAAGACACGTCTCGCCTGATGTGGGAGAATGAGTGAGTATATGCTGCTGGATGAGCAGCACGGCAGCTGGAATCTCATACTTATGAACATCAAGTCATAAGTACGTCTAAGTGAATTTGTCTCAGATCATTATGAGACCATTTCATTCCTTTTTGTTTTAGTGAAAGTAATTCTTGCAAGAGACCATTTGCAAATCGAATGTCTTTCTTTTACATGGAATCGTAAACAGCAATTGTAAACAGAGATCAACATCTGTCTCTAACTCAGATCTTCCTTTCTGTACACCTTGATTAATCACCAACTGCTGAAGTTGCCAAATTCATATCCCAAAGCTTTCTTCTTTTTAGGTGCTGGTTCTGACTGAGTTTCACTATTTATAACATTTTTATTAGGAAAAAACAAAGATTTTTCACAATTATATATTTAAAAAACAAATGTTGAAATCATTTAAAATTTTTTAAAAAAATTTGCTCACCTCTCATTTTTATTCATATTAATGTATTTTCCTACTCCAGACCTATATACTTTTAGAGGCCCATCAGTACTCCTTGGAAGAATTTTTGGAGCACGTTCCGCTTCTTCACGTTTCTTAGCTTCTGCTTCCCTCTCAGCTGCAAGCTAAAAATCAGAAAATAAAAAGTACTGCATTATTTTAAAAGAAGTATTATATTTGTAAAAAGTAGACACTGTTATTTCTGAAATAGAAAGAAAACTATACCCACGGGGTAACGGAAGATACAAATTTTGAAAACACACAGTACAAATGTGTTTACACACTATTCCTTCTAAACTCACTACGATTAACACAAGAAAACTTTTCCCAAAACAAGAAGTTTATAACAAAGTGTGGAAAATATTTATGGTCTGCATTACCTATCAATGGTGCAGTTCTTTACAAAAAAATATCAAAGTCTGGATATGTGTAGAACATAGAAGCGACTATTTTTCAGAAAATTGCACCATGATTAATTGAAACTAATTAAAAAATAATTGGATGAATAAATATGGAACCAAGATCAACTTACAAGTTGTAGGTGAGATTATTAGTCAAAAAGTCGGTCAGTTATCTACTGTATATGTTAAAATACATACAGTAGTCTGTATTACATACTAAAATGTGTATATGTAGTAGTGAAATAAATTATATTTTCAATATATCAGAGTTGAAGTAAAATATTCCAACACACCAAGAAAACCTGGAGGAGTAACAACAGTTCAATACACAACAAAAGCCTTAATTCACTGCAACTAACTTACTTCTTCTTCAGCTTCCTGGTAAGGATCCACAAAAACTTGGGCATTTTCAATTATAATATCTTCAATGGGCCGATCCTTGTTGTCGGTTTCTACACGCTCCATAGCTGACAACGTATCCAGACCACCAACAACACGACCAAAAATTGTGTGCTTGTTATCTAAATGTCGACATGATCGAAATGTAATGAAACTGGAAAAGAAAAAAAAATTATGAACACAATAATTTGAATGCTGTCTGAAAGTAAACACTAAAAGAAACTTGAAATCAATTCTTACAACTGTGATTTGTTGGTATTGGGGCCACTGTTGGCCATAGACAGAATGCCCCTTCCAGTATGTGTAAGATTTGGCTTGAATTCATCTGCAAACGCCTTTCCCCAAATTGATTCCCCTCCTTCTCCTGTACCAGTAGGGTCTCCTCCTTGAATCTACGTATCAAAAAGGATAAATTTGCATGCATACGTTGGCAACTTATTTTGACTTGTGCATGGGTGTGTATTTTATCTGTAGATATTGAATTGCAAATATTTCATCTTCTAAAAAAACAAAGATTAGCAGACAAAAAACATAATACAGTGAAATGTTACTATAATGAAAGCCAATATAACAAAAATTTCAATTGTGCAGTTTAGTTGTTTATCCACAAGCACTTTAAGGCATGTGAATAAACAATTCAAAAGTATATAATGACCTATTGTGTTATATATGTTATCATCTTATTCTTCATCTTTTCAAGATTTTGACAAATTTTTGCAGTATATCTATATAATTAATGGCATTGACTGCAGTGAAATATATAAAAAATTGACTTCAGTGCTAGCAATGATGAGGAATGCTACATTATTGAAAGCAGGACATGATTAAAGTGCAATAGAGATGATTGACAAATATTTTGAAAGTATTAAAATTGAAGATGGGAATGCTCTGGAGAATGAAGAATAAAAAGAGAAGAACACAAAAAATGACAATACAAGAACAAGAAAGAGGAAAAGAAGAGGAAGAACAGGGGAGGAAGAGGAAGAAGAAGAATTTGAGATATTGAAGATATAAGAAACTAAAGTTAAAAGTAATACTAACTTTTTAATCATTTAAACTGTGAGCAGAACATATCAGAAATCACTACTGCAATAAAACTGTATACAAAAGCTATAAATTTTACTCACCATAAAATTTTTTATAGAACGATGAAATTTGGTACCATTGTAATAACCTTTCTGGGCTAGTTTCATAAAATTTTCACATACTTTTGGCACCATATCACAATGTAACTCAATATTAAGATACCCCACATTTGTAACAAGCCGCACATATCCTAATATCAAAAATACTTGATTAAAAAATGGATTGTTTCTTAAGCTATATGTATATTCAAAGTAAAAGTTCTCCTATACAGCAGTTCACAACAATATTTACCGTTTACAGCAATATTTTATTCTAAGTACAAAAATAAAATAAAATTTAAAAAAATAAAAAAGTGATTTATGATACGAGAGGTAAAAGTGGCATTTTATTTTGCGAGTACGAAATGATGTAACACAAGGCCAATAGGCCAAGTGGAACAATGCTACAAACAAAATAAAATCACATTTACCATATGTGTTATTCTACAGACTTTCACTAGGGACTGTCTAAAAAAGCTTTCTTACCCTTCTTCTTTATACGATCGTATTTCACTAAATCTTCAGCAATTATAGCAGCTTCATGTTTAGTTTCAGGAGCTAATGTAGTGGATGTAAAACCAGCTGCTACTGCACCGGTGGAATAATGAGCCTAAAAATTGAAACAA
Organism: Teleogryllus occipitalis; assembly: GCA_011170035.1. NCBI lineage: Eukaryota > Metazoa > Arthropoda > Insecta > Orthoptera > Gryllidae > Teleogryllus > Teleogryllus occipitalis. Next base: position 10,191 of record BLKR01016366.1, on the reverse strand, counting down.
TTTGATACCCTGAGCACTTGAATGTTGATACCTTTTAACTTTCAATGTAATTTTACAAATAAAACTATTGTTGAACAATATATGTCAAACATTTCTATCCAAACTCAGAACACGCCTTGAAATTATCCAAACTCTTAGTTAATCAACTGATAAGTATACTATGACTATTATCTTTCATAACTAACATTCTTTACTAAGAGTGTAGGCTTCTGCGACTGGAGTCAGTAGCTACTTGCCTGTCAGGGAGACACAGTGCCCTAGACACAGGTGCCAATGTTTTGCACCAAAATGTTTTGTACTCTCTATGACACTAAAGAATGTCACAGAATGGCGAAACGCATTTCACCCTAAGGAAGGTCACAGAATAGCAACAAAATGTTGGCACCTGTGCTTAGGATGTGGCGTCTCCCAGACAGCCATATAGCAACATGTTTTACTGTTAACCAAGATGAAAAATTAACGGAAACAAAAAGCATTTAATAACTACTTGAGAAATCTACAGTTCTAATACGACAACTTTCATTTGTTTCCTTTTTGACCAACATATCCTCATTTAGAAAGAAAAACAGGCTTAATTTTAAGCTGAGGGAAATAACATTCACACACTTCTCTAAAAGCTTCCTTTCATTTGCATGGTTATAATAGATAAATGAATGACATATGAGATTACGTAGATATTACTATTTCAACAAAATTAGAAACTTTTAGCTCTTACTTAATACTGAGAATGGAACTTCCCATTCCTGTATGTAATCTTATAATAAAATATTTCAATTCTCAGCACACTCATTAGAAAGAGAAGGAATCAATGTCAGGTAATCAGTAAACTATAGAATGCAATTCAAGTGCAGCTAATACACACACACCAAGAAAAAAAAAGGAATTAATTCTTCTGGGAAACACTTTTTATTTTCTTGTATTTGTAAGTTATCCTTTACTTATGTAGTAATAATAAAAATAAATATTCGTAAAAAAAAATGTATTATTACAGATGTGATCCAGAAACTTTCTTTACAATCAACCAAAATTGGAATTCATTCACATAAGTTGTACTTGTGGATGATGGTATTTTCACAGCTCAAATTCATCCCCAGCTGCCAAACTCATTATCATCACCCTTACCCTTTTCCCCTAGCATCTGTAGTGCTGATATAATATGGCTACTTCAACATGTATGAACATACGTTATTTTATAGTTGAAACTTTAAGGTCTTTGGGATGTGAAAAACTTACCAATGATTAGAGTATATTTTTTAATTCACTTCATGCCAGATCACAGTGTTTCTAATGCTGCATATAACCCCTTATCAAGTGATATTACAGACACAAAAGTTCTCATACCTCTTGGTAAGGGGTTGTACACAGCATCTGAAACATCGTGAAGTGGAATAAAAACATCCAGTAAACTGAAATGTCTCTAACTCACTCAAGACCTTCAAGTTACATCTATAAATCAATTGGGGATAGTGGATGGTGGTGGGGTGCATAATACAAGTTATTCATCAATGTAAACTGACTGATATTAGATCCTGGATTGCATTAGCTGGGACTACGGGTCGCATTTGGCATCATTGGTTTGAAATAGATAACAACGTGAGTTCCCAAACCCCTGAGTAAGAGTGAGGTCCATCCCTGCGGAATTGTGGAAAACCCATTTGAAAGAATAAAGGGATGGGGGATGCAAAATCCTTTCAGGAAGGCAACCCCAAATAAGATAATAAAATATACTAACAGCATTGAACTTATCAGCTTTTTTCTTTTCCTCTTCTTTTACTTCTGGAGCTTTGTATTCTCTGCTCAATTCACCTAAAATTTCTTGAGTCTCTATAGATATTGTTTTCAGAGTTGATGCTGATTCTTTCTCTGCTTCTGTGAAAACAAAAAGTATAAAATTAAGTCTCATAAAGGAAAAATTCCATTTTATTATTTTTATTACATTTTACATGTAATGTTTGATTGAATTCAAATATTAATATGAAAACTGCCTTACATGTCTCTTATATGCAGGAAGAATATACTCATCATTTTTGACTTTGAATTCAAATCTGGAGAGCCTATATAATCTATTAAATTCTACTCAATATTTTATGTTTACAAATTAATACTAAGCTTTGTTTGTATCCTTTATAAGTAGATCCGACACCCGACAAGTAATGTAAACACATTACTTGTAGGATAACCAAAAAAAATTATATCTTTTTAAAACTCAAACACCCACCTTCATCAATAACTCGAAGATTATTTTTGATGTGATGAAAAGTGCTCAGGTTAAATTTTTCCAAATTGGTAGGATCTTGAATAGTAATAATATCTTTTCTTTGAAATGGTGTATCAGTCAACAAATCTTTCCAGTTTTTGGCTTTGAGATTTAACTGCTCCACAGCCTGTAAAACCAACATAAGTTAATTCACTTTTGTCATTAGAACCCACAGTATGAGAAACCGATTCCTGCAATTTCAAGTAACTAGTACTGACATTAAGTAAGAGTCCCCAAACAAGAAACTAAAAACCAGCTTTGTGTGAAGCCCCTGGCAGGCATTTAGGTTTAGTGATATGCGCAACAAAACTGTTGCTGAACAAAACTGCACCATGGTTGTCCAAAATGTAGCACATACACCACTCAAGAATAACAAATAAAATACTCTCATATTATTGTTGAATCATCGACACAATTAACAAAATCCAATAATATCTATGTAAGTTTGAAGTATACTCTGTCACTCTGCCTCGCAAAGAACTATAAAATAGAGAGATCTTCTGAGATAATGCCAATAATTTAATAGTTTGTTGACTCATGCAAATTTTTATTCTGTATTTGGTACATGGAAATGAATGGGGAACATTGTACTAAGTAAGTAATTTAACTTCACAACTTTGAAGGTTATAAAATTGAAAATTAATCATTGAAGACAGGAACTAACTGAAACTCAGTCATCTTACTTCAAATTTTCACAAATCTTACATTATCCTGTTAATCATCATCATCATCATCATCATCATGATAGACACCATGTCACCAGTTGGTTTCATTCAATGTCAACCAAGAGAACAATTCTGTGAAAATCTATTATTTCCATGTTTGAAAATCAAACCTACACAGTTCCTATTAACTGATGTTCCCACCTTCTAAAGGGGACATCCACTCAACCCTTCCTTTAATGGTATCTCTACAGTATTAAGAAAACTTTAAATGGGGCAGTGATGAAATTTGCTAAAGAAATTTTCACCACAGTACCTAAACAAACGTACAAAGTGCCACACAATATTAAAACTACTCACCTCAAATGAAAACACATTTCCTGTAGTCTGTATTGCAACAATATGAGACTGCTTTGTAAAGGTCTTGTATAATACTGGACAATGATATTCTCCTTTTGTATTTTTATAAAAATTCAGCTTTGTCAATGATTTGGAATCTAAGGGCTATTAAAGGTATGAAGTAAATAAAAACCAACAAAAAATATTAATGGCAGAATTTTACAAGATGTCAAACCACAATACTTACTTCTCCATTCACAGGATTTGTCTTAAATCTAGCAAGATACTCCAAAACAGCTTCATACTCAAATATATTGCCATGCTTATCACAGAAGGGCTTAACAAATGGTTGCAATGAGACACAGCAGTGATCAAAGGGCAATCTTCGAAAATTTGATGTTTCAGGACCTGATTTTTTACCACCATATAGGGTTGTCCATTCAGTGTAGGTGAGATACCTAACACAATAACCACATTAATAAGAAACCTTCCGTTATCACTTTAAGAATCCCTAAAGCATAAAATAATACATACATTTTGTCCTTTTGGTGCTGTCTTTTCCCCATTTTTGTTTTTTATAAAGCAATTCAATTTCCAAATGAACACTAAACGTAAACAATAAAATAGCTGATGCGATATGGTACACTTTTCACAATAAGATCTCCCTTTTTTAACTTTGAAACATACAACACTCAATGACTGAATATAAACAAATAACACTTGTGGTTATGTCACAGAGTTCTAGTTCGTGTTTACGCCCACTCGCTTCTTTCTTGTTTTTGTGATGTCAAAGTGAAGTAGCCAGAGGTTTCCAGAGGGCGCTGATTAGACGAGAAATGGCGCTTCTAGCGGCAAGGGGGATGGGCCCGGTGTATAGTAAGATATATCTTACCGATGAGACGCCTACTGGCGAGGGGCACAACGGCGAGTTCATGTATGTACCAGAAAGATGTTGGAAAGATGGAATTCCATTTACAAAGTTGAACAAAGAGGAAAATTGTTGCATTACCTTTCCAAACTCTAAATATACTGTTCAATTGGCAACGGATACCTGCTTCATATAAATCCAGTATTTGATCCACAGTTACAATAAAGCAACATCTTTAAGAAAAGATAAGATATAATAGGGCGTTAGTTAATAGGGCGTAGATTTTTATTTTCTACATCCAGTTGGCAATCCCAAAACGCTTCATAGTTACTGAGAATGGTTTCCATTCGTATCTAGTAAAGTCTAATGTCAAGAAAAATAACAAAAGAAATGGGCCGATAATTTTGGATTTCATTTTTGTTGCCTTTTTTTGAACAGCGGCCTAATCGTTGCTGTTTTGAATACATCTGGAAATGTTCCGGAGCAAACGCATACATTAAATATGTGAATTAACGAGTGTGTAATGAGGCGCAAAATTCTGTAACAAACAATAGGGAAAATTACCTAAATCGACTTAATATTTACTTTTTAGTTTGTCGAAATTTTTCAGAATTTCATAAAAAAGGCAATAAACATTGAGTCGAACGTTTTGGGGGAAATATGTTGTTGGATTTTGGGGGATGAGATCCTTTCTGAGATCAACCGCAATGCTCGAAAAATGTTGAAGAGACAGGCTACTGTCACCGAAATGATCCACTTCTCTAGCATTAACTTTTACATGCTCTCAGTAAGGTTCCTAGTTGAAGTTGTCATATATTTTACTATAACACAGTGCACCCATTAATACCTATACTGTGACTATATTCCCCGTCGCTTTTGTTTTGTTATTTTGGTTTAAAAACATCGTGTTGCATGGTTTTAGCCTGCCCTATGACGTTTCTTAACAATAATTCGTGTTTTTGGCAGTAGAGGTGGAATCATAAGATAGGTAAATATATTTATAAATGAAATAAAGAATTAGTTTGGTTTTGAATGATGTTTTAATTTTTCGTGTTATTCGAGTATGCTTAATTTATTTTTCTTCTAATTTCTTTAAGAGGAAAGCACGTATTAAAATGAAATGAAAACGTAGAAAAAATTAATTAATTTTTATCAATTATAAACCTCGTCCTATAATCTATGAATACACCAAGTCTATGAATAATTTTATTTTACTTTTAGAGAAGAATCCACGCATAGTGTTTTATTTCTGTGTCGGCGAACCCAATTCTTGTAGTTGAAAGAATTTGTGCATCGTGGTCACTATCTTAATTCTTTCGCAACTTCATATCTACTAAAAACATAGTAGTAGAGGTTTGGTAATAATGATTCGATCGATTGCCGTTTAGATATTATTATTGGTTATAAGGAGCTGTCTGATTTGTGAGAATTGTTCTGTCCTAATGAAGTCGGTATTCATCACTTTTCGAGAACATATAATAGGTACATATTTATAGTAAAGTATCTTGTATTCTAGAAGCAGGTGTCGGAAAGCAATCTCTTGATGCAGGATCTTTCCAACTGGATCATGGCGTTGTTTACAATCTGTTACCGAGAAATGTGTGCATCCAGATGTAATATGGTGAATGCTTTCCTGTGCCCGCCTGGCATTCATATCGATATCTGTCATCTTGTACCCCAGGATCTCTTACTATTGCTTTCAGATAACTTCTGGTGGGTATGACTTGATCTTGTATTGTCAGTATAGTGCCTTCCATCTCTGGGAACATCTGATCTGCCATAAGCCAGTAGTTTGACGCATTCGTGTCGACAGGATCTTGACTAATTGCACACAGATACTTTCCTTACTGAGGCTTGCTCATCCACGTTTCTGGTTTTTGCGCAGCGCGGACCGCCATCTTGAAACTGTACAAAAGAGCCACAGGAATCAACTCAAACGCCATTTTCTCAAAACTGGTTCCAAATTTTTTATTCTAACTTTTCCAATGGGTAGTGTTAATTGCACTGTTAATAATGACATGCAATTCATTTTAGTGTATTTTTTTAAAAAAATTACACAAATGTATTTTTTAAATATCTCTCACGCCGTTAATATGCACATTTTCAATGATTTGTAAACACTATTGCATTTGGGAGTTAAAGTGCTTTAAGTGACTTGAAATGATGTTCTTTTTTATTTATTTTACATAAAAAACAGTTAAAACTGCGTAAGACGTGCTATGGGGAGAAGTGAATTGTGTGCACATATTCAAAATTCTGTAATCCCTACACTGTCATATACTACTTGAATTTTGAATGAATGAAGAGAGAAAAAAAGCATGCTCCCATGTAATAAAAGTCTATTTTCAAGGACAAATAAGCAATAAATTTTGGGCTCTTATCCATGTTGTCCTCCGGAATAATACTACCAGCCGCGACAACATGGACACGATAATTTGAATAACTATATTTCCCAATGAATTCTAGAAGACGTACACAGATAATGAAGTTACATGTATGTCCAGAAGAAAAACAAGGGGCCATCTCAGCATTTGCTCAATGGATCAGAGAAACTGGACGAAAAACCTGATCGAGATGGGGGTCATTGACGCAGAGGCTACAGTACAATACTTGTTACAGGTTGTTTATACACATTTACACAGTCCAAATGATAAATAATGCATTAAGTATCACCGTTAAAATTAATGTTACTTTCCTTGTGATGCTCAGTATAGTCTCTAATTGTATAGAAACAGTTATGCAGCAGAAACGATTTCACTTGGGATTTAAACTTTTCTATCGAATGTAATCGTTTAATGTCATCTGGCAAAGTGTTGGAAAATAATGTACATGTATTGTACGTGAATTTTTTGTAATGAGCTGTTGATATTGTCACCTGATGAATATGATTTCTACGTCGAGTGTTATAGTAATAGACATCGGCATTTTCTGAAAATATATTCCCGCCCTTAAGCAAGTCATTTTTGACAAAAACCACTGATTCGTAAATCAACAGACAAGGTAATGGTAAAATTCCTAGATTAATGAAGAGAGGCTTACAATAATCACGTGGGTGGGATTTGGTTATTATTAGTACAATTCGTTTTTGTAATCTAAAAGTCTGGGAGCTATAAGATGTATTTCCCCAGAATATTATGCCATATCTCAGGCGGGAATGAACATTCGCGAAGTATACACAACGAGCAGTATGAAGGCTGACTGAATTTGAAAGAATTCGGAGCGCATAGCATAATGAACTTAATTTTGTGTTCAATTCGTTTAAATGGACGTTCCATTTAAAGTTTGGCTGAATTGAGAGACCTAAAAATTTTGTTGCCTTAACATCAGTCAATGGTACACCGTTCATTTTCAATGGAGCACAGAATGGTTTATTTGACATGGAAAACTGCATTAAAACCGTTTTCTCTTCGTTTACTATTAATTTTTTTATTTCGGAACCAATTTGAAACATCTGATATTGTACTATTTACGGTTTCTTTATTGGAAATGATGTTCGTATCATCCGCAAAGAGAACTGTTCTTCCGTTTCGAATCGTCGAGGGCATATCGTTTACGTAAAGTATGAACAGAATAGGGCGTAAAATCGATCCTTGAGGAACTCAACGTGCAATGGGCAAAGAATCGGAAAGGTGCGTACGTAATGTTCTATCATTCCAGTAAGGTATTTCAACGAAAACTATTTCTTCGAAAACTCAAAATTTTTCTGTGAAAAAGAGCTTCCATTTCGCATTCTTAGTAACGTTTAAACGATATTTCCTTTAAAACAGCTCCAATGTTTTCAATGATAATTGTTACTTAGGACGAAGTTTTACTCTTCATTAATATTCTTAAAGTAATATTTCGTTTCTTCTATTAGGAAACCGAAGAACTGAGAAAATTTTAAAAAAATGTACTTTGGGCGGAGATAAATGGCAGCTGACTAGAGTATGTGGCAAGTCTGATAAAGTGTTCCACACCAAAGAAAACAAAACTAATACAAAAAGTATGTACCATTATGTAGCACAACTAGTTATGTATTTATGATTCTGTACTTTTTGTCTCTATTTTTTATTAATATTTGCCTCTGTGCGATAATAATATGTGCCTATACGAAGCAATAGTCCCCTCAGGTTACGTACGTTTTTGCTAGTTATACACACACCAAATATTACGTGTAAAACGGAAATTAAATGCATCTTCACTACCATTCACCACATAACAAATCCCAGATTGTACAGCTGTTTACACACTTTCAATATGGCGACCATGCACATCATATCAGCGCACGGATTGTGGGTAGCTTTCCTTTCTGTGTAGTACCTATTCTGTGGCATAGCCGTATCCAGTAGAATTCAGAATATTGGATGGCAGATTCATTTCCAAGACAAATCATATCGCGTTCAGCGAGTGACCTTGAAATATACCTCGCTGAATAGCAATCTCATCCGTTTCAATAGTTTCCTTTGAAGTATTCAGAGTAATTCTTGTGCACCACGTTGACATAACATGAGACAGGAAGTGGACGATTTTTGTGTCTATTTTGAATGTTTTGAGGACCTGCAGTAGCCAGCTGTGTGATACTAAGTCAAACACCTTCTTATAATCAATGTAAGCCATATATATTTTGATGGTTCGCCTATACTTGGCCACACAACCGAGTCAATTATTAACTGTTCTTTACAGCCCTTTGATCCTCTCCTGTAGCCTTTTTGCTGGTGGGAATGATGCTATTTTGTTCGCAATGACTACACATTTTCTTAGCTAAACACGATGTTATAATTTTGTATAGCGTAGGCAGAGAGGTTATTGGTCGATTTTTTGTCGGCTCCTGTGTATTCAATATGTCTTTAGGTAACAATTGATATCATGAGTGAGAAAACCAGGCATTGCTATTGGATCATCTAAGACATCGTTAATGAGTTGACTTTTTCATGTATGCATGTCAATCTCTTATACCAAAAGTTTCGAATCCTATCCGGCCCTAGTGACTTCAATTCATTAGTTTTCCAAGAGCATCCTTAACGTCAATAACAGTGAATGACACATTTTCCATCTGTAGTAGTTCTGACATTTGTTGCTCTCCTTCCACCCAGCTTACCTCTGAATCAGTGGCGGCTCGTGGTCAAACTATTAGGGTGTGCAACGCCTCTCTTCTCTCTCCCTTCCTCCCACCCTCTCCTTCTCTCTCTCTCTCTCTCTCTCTCACACACACACACACATACACCACACATGCCCATACACACACGCATACACATATATTCATAAACATAAATAATGATAATTAGAAACAAGTCATCTTATGAAGTTTGATAACATGTTGCAGAGTTCCTTCTATCACCAACGAGGGTTGACAGCATTTCTTTTCACAACATCCGTTTCGACTTCGCTCGGCGAGGACTCCTTCGAAATATTTACTACTTGCGTCGTGTTACTGCATGATTCGGCACTTCCAGGACGTTTTTCAAAGGATGTCAAGAAACACATTGATTCGAAACTTTTTTACTCGCACTTTTGCTATGGAGTATTGTCCATAAACTCGCTGTACAAATTTAAGGTTAAAAGTACAATTTTCTATACCCAATACTCAGAAAATTTGAATAGTTTGCCGTCTACACTGACTGACGAAACACAAAGTCTGTGTCGCTTCAGTAAATGCTGTTTCTTTTCAGCAATTTTTTCTGTGACTTTTTCATTAATGTTATTTTAATATTTTCGACGCTATTGATTGTCAGTTGTATAAACACACTTCACAGAAAAACGAACATTCTAACTTCGGTTTTTCAAAACGCATTAGAAAGTAGCCTCCTACTTACGTTTACACAATACATATTGGTTTTCACATGCTTAGGAATGGATTTGTAATTGCAACTCGCTTTAAAATGTGCATATAGCATTCGATTAACACAATACTTATGAATGCAACACTGCACAGCAATGCGTTTACATTTCGCGCGCTACCGAAGAATTGCTTTAGAAGGGATGAGAGCTCATTTAAGTGGAGAGATATCTCACACTTTCTTCCATCAATGTCACACTTACTTCTCTTAAAAACTTGTGCAAGCCGAGTCGACGCGTATATCTTCACG
>BLKR01016365.1:0-29881 GCA_011170035.1 Teleogryllus occipitalis | reverse complement strand
CATTAGAAAAAAGATTTTACGAAGATAATATCCTAAATGAAGAAAGGAAGATATTAAAACCAGTGGTGCAAAACCATTGCACACTACCCCTCGTAAACGAGAATCGATGCTCTGCTCATGATTGTCATAGTGCTATAATTGATTAATTCATTTTGTTTATTAAACAACTTTAGTCATTAATAGTCCAAGTATATTGCTAAACTATAGAAAAAATAACATGGCGAACTTTGAGTGCTTGCAATGAAGAGATAATCCTCTTTCATATTTTGAGTTAAGGGCTTTAATGCTCTGAAACGAAGAAAAATGATTTAAAGAGTCTGATACGGCTATTTGACATTTCCATTTAATTTCCTTACCCTATTCCCATATTTGAAAGTTTTCCAGTAAAAATTTGTTTCACGCAAATAAACTATGTGTAGGGAATTTTATTGTTATAAATTGAGGATACCCTTTGAAATAACCCCCACAACTATTATTCTATTATTAATGAAAATGTAAAACAATGTTGACTATTATGTATCTGCGTGACTATACATTCAGGGCAATCACGAGAACGGCGAAACCCACTTTGATAGCGTTTTCTCTGAAAAGTACGGTACTCGAGGAGCACAATTTATGCTACTTTTTCAGATAATTATTTTGTGTGACCTCCTTTTAAATCTCGAAGGAAAAAATGTTTTGAGAGAAGAGGTAACTGTACAAGATATTCGACAAGCCTCAGAAATAGCGTTTACTATTGAAAGTATAATGGACGATATCTCATATCATTCTTAATAATTACTCGTGAAGCAATTAGTTGCATTTTATTGTTTTCATGTTTATTTTCTTATTCAATTGGCCTTCTTTAGTAAGCTGTTGAACGTGTCAACTCATCAATCCATATTCCAGGAATTTTTGTGCCAAAAATTTATTCTTTATATTTTTTGTGGGTTTTGAGTGAACAATTAATATGTTGGTGACATTTTTCTTGAATTTTTGCGCCAACATTATGGTATATAAATATCATTGTGGCCATATTATCTTCCATTAAAATTCAGTTTCTTGAGAAAAATATTATTTAAGAATACAGAAAACTCATTACGTTAGTAATGAGAGCACATCTTTCGCGCTACTACAAAATATTAGCAGAAATAGTTTCATCACACGTAGAAACATGTAGTCTTCACCAAATCAATGTTGCTGTTGCGATTCGCTTTATTCCATTTTACTCTGCTTCAATGGCACTTCCTTTTGATATCTGATGATGCTGAGCTGCTCAAAAAATTGAACGATAGAGGAAATGACAGGCTTCCGGTAAACTTCCAATCTTGCCGGAAAACTTTCAAAGTGGTCAGTACGCCCAGTATATCACTGTTAATTGAGTATTAACTTTACTACGAATGCTTGGAAGTTACGTTGATTGGTTTAAAAGAGTCCTTAAAGACAGAAGTTAGCGAGACTGCAAATAGGGAATTTTATTGTTATAAATTGAGGATACCCTTTGAAATAACCCCCACAACTATTATTCTATTATTAATGAAAATGTAAAACAATGTTGACTATTATGTATCTGCGTGACTGTATATTCAGGGCAATCAAGAGAACGGCGAAATCCACTTTGATAGCGTTTTCTCTGAAAAGTACGGTACTCGAGGAGCACAATTTATGCTACTTTTTCAGATAATTATTTTATATTATCTAAAGAAGAATGTTTGCCTTTTTTCTTAAACAAACCTTATGATACTTTTTTCGACGTTAATGAAATTCTGTGCACATGAACTTCGAAAAAAAAGCAAAAACTTACTGTATTCATGACTTCCTAAAGTCCTCAACTTCCTTTACGGCTTCTTAAAATTAATTTACACTTTTTCATTTTTTTTTCGAATATCCCGTAAACGACGAGGAAATCCTACAAAGTCAAATAGACATTTTTGAAGCCCCTAAAATTTCCTACTAAATGCATTTTGATTAATTTTGATAGGACATGTAGGCTTCAAATAATTGAATGTCCAACTTGTTACTTTAAGTTTGCCGGGAGAATGCACATGTTTACGGTTGCCCATATCAACGATGGTGATAGAAGACGACAATGGTAGAATAGATGAGTGGGTGGGGGGAATTAGAGATGCAGAGCGAAGTGGGGCGTGGGGGCAGAGGGGAGAGAGATGGGCGGGGTGCGGTTAATTGCTGAGGGACAGGGTGCAGCTGGGGAGATGCAGGGTGAGATCGAGCTGACTGACAAGGCCCTCGGCCAAAATTAATGAATACACGAAATTAATTATATTAATTATACGGCGTCACTTGAAGACACTTTCGACTGTGTTGATATTAAGGTTACCATACTCTAAAACAGGCAGATTCAATAATATTAAAGGTATTCACCGAATAGTGATTTTCATATTTAAATTTAAAAGCTATGGAACATTTGTCTCACTTTCTGGGGGTTTTGTGTTTTTATACGCATCGTGAACTGGTTTCTGGGGACCCTTAAAACCATCAAATGCTAAGAAGAAATGTTATCTTCGCCGTACACAACATCTGTCACAATCTGACCACAAGGAACGCAACGCAAATTGATTGTGACAAAGCCGAGATGTCGGTATTCTTCTTGACATCAAGTTCGTAACCTTTGTTTCAAAATACAAAATTTTAAACTATGTGGTACAGGGAACGGATGAAAACACTTCACCTTGTGTAACAAAATCGTCTACATGCTCCAAAAAATAAGTTGGATATTTAGCAGTCCGGTATGTCGCGGTCTGCAAACATAACCTTTGTCAATATGTTTTGTGCAAAGCTGTTGCACCACTGGTTTTAATTTTCCATTACACTGAGGTGACCACAGCCGTGCTTGGTCCGTTCTTTCCGAGGGCCTGGAGGAGGAGAGATTGGAAGTTTCCCGGGCGATCGCGAGGTCCCTGAGCGAGCGCGGGCGCACCTCCACCTCGAAGGCGTGTGTGGCGGGGGCGGCGGCGGGCCGCTGCGCCGCCGGGGCGGCGGGCGGGGCGGCGCCGGCGGCGGCGTCGCCGGCGGCGGGGGCGGCCGTGACGTCGGGGCCGTCGGAGTCGGTGTCGGTGTCGGTGTCGGCGTCGCCGGCGGCGCCCGCAGACGCCTATGGCGGCGCCCCTCGCGTCGCCTCGACTCTTTGCCCCCCTACTCGACTCTACCCCGACGCTCCCCGGGCGCGCCCTCTACACGGCCTTAAATGGCGGCGTTTTCCTACGGTTCACAATCTTTCTGTAAAATATCCACTTCTATCGTGGATGTAAGTTGAACACTGGAACCTCGAACTCCTTGATGTTTCGATATTTTTAAAGCAATTGATGTTATTATTTTATTTCTTTATTGTTTTGTATTTCTTTTTATTACTTGTAAATTTGCTACATATGGTGTTTGGTAACATCATTTGATATATCCATTTGCTTGATTCCAACACGAATTTGTTCCCCTGCGCGTCTCTCAAGCCCCTGTCCCAGCCACGATAGAGGTTTGCTAAATAAATGATCGGGAATTTGATTGTATGTTTTTGAAGTTTTTTCATTGACTTTTCGTATGATTCACAAGCTTCTTGAGAAATACCAACCTATATTTTGAATTTAATGTACAGTACAATCTCGAACAAAACACAATGAATTCCTTGATGTTTCAAATTAAAAAAATAACATTATTATTTTATCCCTTTTCTAAATATATGACGTTCAGTAACATTTGATAAATGGACATATTCAATACCTCGTACTTCTTATCTTCAGATTCTAAATGTAGAGCTTCTACTGTGAGGCATTTCGATACTCGGGTCGGTTGTGCCTAATGGTTGCACTAAAGTAGACAAACTACAATTTGCAACAACGAAAACCTTACTTGTTTTTTTCAAGTGCGAAAGAATGTTACTTAAACAATGAATTCATATTTTTTAGGGGGTTCGGTGAAATTGATAGCATGCATTATTTCTTTATCGTGGTTATAATTACTTTATTAATACAAGTTATTCTTTTTCGCCTTATACGGTTCTGATCGCTCACGTGTACGTACTTTCCGGGTTTCAGGACACTTAAAGTAATCGCCTAATACATAAAATATATATTTTATCATCCTTACATTAAACAAATTTTAAACACTGTAGGAAAAATACAACCTGTAGTTGAGTTGGAGTACATAATAAGATTATTGTGTTGTGTCTGAGAGAACGAAGCCAACACTACAACTCAGATATACACTCGAAGAGACTGGTTGTTGGCTAACTGATTATGAAAATTGTTGTTATAATTTTGAAAAGAAAATTACGTTACTGATTTGACAGTTATTTTTATATTAAATGAGCGAAATGATACTTTGCACAATTAAGATTGAGTTCTTTGTCGAGACCGTTGTGTCGAGGCAACAAGCAAACAAACAACATGCAATCAAGATAATTTTTTTCATGAAGTATAAACACTTGTTTGTCTACGATCGTATGAAAATGCTTATATTAACAATCATTGTTAGTTTCATCTCTACTATTCATGGTTATCGGAACAGAGAATAATCTTCTTCATTCTTACTTCGAAATATTAATATCAACAGGCCGGAAAACAGCAAACCACAAGTCCGTTCCTACGATATTGGCCACATGCCGTCCAGTACTTTTCGTAAAATTATCTTCTTAAAAGAAAACAAAATCATGTAAACAAGGTAGGTCAACATCATTTCTTGCAATAAGTATACTCGGGTGCCACCTTTAGCTGGAAGTCGTTTCTTTCGATTGTTCTTAACGAACAGCAGACCGTTAAGTATACCGTATACCGGCCGTTAACAATGACTTTGCGATTTCTGTTTAGTTGCATTAATTACATATTATAAAGGTCTTATGAAATAGTTTATTATGCAACTAGTTTATAATGCTCCACGCGATTCACTCACTGCGATTGGCAGAATATGTAGTGAAGCAATTATTCATGCCATAAACAACAAATACGTCATAATCTATGACGAATTTTTATGAACGATTTCTTGTATTGAAACAGGTTATTTACAATGCTGCAATACAAAAAAAGTATGTTTTTTACACGGCGACTACACTTTTTCGGACATCTTAATGAACTGCTATGTTCACGCACGCGTACGTTAGAAACCCCTCCCTTTCACACGATCGTAGAACGAGGGTGGTGGTGGTGGTGTGGCGCGCTCACCTGCGCGGTGGCGGAGGTGGCGGCGGTGGCGGCGTTGCCAAGGTCGGCCACCGCCGCCTCGACGCGCCGCACCACCTCGCACTCGCTGAGCTGGCACGCGGCCGGGTCGCACAGCAGCGGCACCAGCAGCTGCTGGATGCACTCGGACGCGTTGGCGCCCGACGCCGCCGCCTCCGCCAGCGCCTGGATCAGCGACGGCGTCTGCGTGCCCGTGGACACGAGCGGCGCCGGCGCCGCCGCCGCGCGCCCCGGCCACGCCCCCTGCGCCCCGCACCTGCACGCGCACGCCACGCACACGCGCTTAAACACGCGCTCGAGGGAGCGGCTCTCGCCGGGAGGTCTTTAAGCCTCCGGCCGCCGCGGTGGCGCGGTTTCCACTCTACTTGGATAGTGAGGCCAAAGCCAGCCAATGTTTCGGTTGATTGATGATTCGCATTCGGGCGCATTAACAGCTGATTTCATTAGTCCCGTGAGTGTAGTGCATGTTTTTCATCGTGGGGGGGGAGAGTGGGGTGATCTTCCTTCGCAGGATGGTGAGACCTAAACGTCGGATACGGTTTCCCCCACCAGGTATTTCCCACCATCGGAGAACCGCCCTAGACGGGACAAGCTCTAAACTTCTGACTGATCTCCCGACAAGTGTGATGCAAGGTGTAAGTGTGTGCTGTAAGGTGTAAGTGTGTGCAAGTAATGAGCGAAGAGAGGACAAGGAAGAGGAAGGAAAGTTGTTTGATGTTGTGGGATAATGGTACTGCGATGTCTATTATTACTCCTTCTTTCTTCTTTTTATCTATAAGGAGAATATCTGGCCTATTGTAATCGACAGTACGATCAGTTAAAACCGGTCTGTCCCAGTACAAAAGGGTAGAACTTGTTTCCAGCACTGGAGGAGGGGTGTACTTATAGAATGGCGGTGTTGATTCATCCAATAATTTATGCTCTATTGCAATTGCCCTGTGCACGATTTTCGCAACTTGATTATGCCTTCCCAAGTAAGCACTGTCTGAGAGGGAAGAGCATGCAGCTGTGATGTGTTCTATAGTTTCTCCTACAGCTCCACACTTCCTACATTTATCCACCACACCGTCTTTTAAACAATGTTTTCGATAGTTTCTGGTCTTGATAACTCTGTCTTGAATTGATATTATAAATCCCTCGGTCTCAGGATATATTTGTTTCTCCAAAAGCCACTCCACCGAGGAACGTCTGTCTACATCATCTCGATTATTATTATTATTATTATTATTATTATTATTATTATTATTATTATTATTATTATTATATTAAACTATGTTAGTACATTGCTGCCTATGTGTTGGATTAGTTTATCAATACACGAAATTCGTGTTTGGTAATTTCCCCCGAGCTCGTCCGCCGCCGGGTGCCGTACCAGGGCGCGCCGTCGGCGCCGTGGGCGGGGCCGCCGGGCGGGCTGCCGTCGCGGCCGGGCGGCCCCGCGTGTCGCCAGCGGCCGCACGCGTAGCACACGCCGCCCGCCGGCCGCGCCGCCCCCGCGCCCGCCCCCGCCGCCAGCGCCGCCGCGCCCGCCGCCTGCGGCTTCGCCAGGCGCTCCTTGCTCGCGACCGCCCCCGCGGCCGCGCGGCACGCCCCCGGCCGCTCCGCCGCGCGCGCGCCCACGCGCCCACCGCTCGCGCGCGCGCCCGCCGCCGGGCACGCGCCTGCGCACGCCCCCGCGCACGCTCACGACACAGCCGGAGCAGTACCCTCACAAACGGGCCACGGACCGCGCGCGATCTTTCCTTCCTCTTCCTTGTCCTATCGTAAAGTTACTAAAAGTATTAAACTTGCAATAAATCAACTCGTTAATTTGTGCATAGCCCCTGCGCAATATTTGAGGATGAATTTAGTTTTGAGTGCCTGATTATGCGAAAGGTAAATGTTTTTGGAATAGGTAGCATCGTGGACAATCGGGAGTCCATCCGTACTTGGTGCATGCGAGGCAATGGACTCTTGAGGAAGGGTGGGGGTACTGGGAGTTGGGTGGGGGCAGCGTGCTCCTATTAGGGCACGGTAGAGTCCGCGGCTATTAACTAAGCTGAGAATACCGACCCTTTCATCTTATTTTATAAATTACTGTTTTGTTTGCTGGAAATAATTTAAGAGAATCTCTTATTTTTGCGTGAGCGTAATTGTATCTCCCGTTATCAACATAAAAGTTGTCTTAGACAAGGATTAAAATCTCGTTACGAGCAAATCGGCTGCACTCTACATGTCATAATTTTCCTCGTTGAAGAAATATTTTGAAGAGGTAAAATGTATGTGATATTTCGAAATATATGCCCTCCCCCTAAGTCGCAACCCAGAGGGCGCCCCGGGTGCCCTACCCGGTCGCCGCGCGCCGCCACCGGCAGCGCCACCGCCGCGCCCGGCGCCCGCCACCGCCCCCGCGCCGGCCGCCGCCGCCGCTGCTGCCGCCGCCGCCGCTTTGTTGGGGATGGGCATCTTGAGCAGCGTCATGAGCGACATGAGCTCCTGGCGCAGGTGGTCCTTGCGCGCCGCCGCCTCGCCCGGGCTCTGGCTCGCCTTCACCTGCGCAGCGCCACGCCCCTCCGCCCTCGCATGCGCGCTTTTTTTGGGCTGCGAAATCTTATATGGCGAAGCTACACACCGCATTTACCCGAATCTAATACACATTTTTTTGGCCAAAAGTAGTTTTCAAAATCGTGGTGCGCATTGGATTCGAATGCAAATCCGTTCCATAGGGAATAATGGGGATCCACGCTTGGAATTTATTGTATTGTAACGAATATTGCATCATCTGCCGGCAGCCCCACGAACTACCTGTATGCGCGGATTGCGTCATCGGCCGGCGGCCCTCGAACTAGCTAGTCCAGAGAGTTCTCGCGCTAATCAAAAAGTTCAGAAAAGTCTCGACGACGCCCGCCGAGTCAGTCTTAAGTCTGAACTGGAAGCTGAGCTGTGAAGTGTGTGCATCGCGGTGAATAGCAGTTCAGTGATTGTGTTCAGTGGCGTGAACCGTGACCGGCGCCGTGAACTGTGGCCAGTGCATCGCACTGAGGTCAGTGCTTAGGACTGTGTGACAGTGTAAGAGAAGTGAACAGTGTAAATAAATAATCAAGAAAAGTGTAGTGTAAATAAATAATCAAGAGAAGGGTGACGTGTAAAGCATAATCAATGTTTTTCAGTGATTGTGTTAAGAAACAAAATAAACGTTTTTGTTAAAATAATACCAGAGTTTTAATTCACCACCTAGAATCATAACAGTATTAATAATTTAATTTTGTATGTGTACTTTCCTTACTTCATGTTCACTAATTTTCTTCTTTAACAGTGTGTCACCTAACATTAAGAAACTTTAAATTATATACTCTGATGTTTACGATAAATCCATTGTTGTATTACATAAATGTATATAAAATACCGTAGGTACCTATTATTCTGTCATTGATGCGCATTACATTCGATACTAAACTTTTTCATAATTTTAAGTTTTAAGTATGGGGTGCACATTACATTCGATGGCGCATTACATTTGCGTAAATACAGTGTGTCATATTTACTCCTGATAGGTAGGCAAATCATAACGATTCGTGTTTTATAGGTGATGATCCCAAGCAGAGATTTTGTGTACCTACCAAACGGCAATGGATTTTGAGTTGCGTAACAATCATCCGTAAATGTCACACGTGTAGCATCGAGATATGATATTTCCCAATATACGCTCATTGTCAAGAAGTAGTCATTTACGACCTTACGACGATATTTACAACATTTATTCTCGAAAACCAATTCATCAAAACAACACGTGAATATGAATACATAGTATTTCCAATTGGGGTTGTGACTTAAGATATAAAACCTGTTTTGCTTTTAACTTTTATAGAGACAGCTGCATACATATGCCCTGTCTTATCTGCACCGCATTTAAACCCTACGATAGCAAACTACCATGTTACCAAGTATTTCTAAAGTAATTTTCAAATTTCAACTGCAGGAGATACAGAATTGCAATTGCTCATGTATAAGGCTTCCACACAAATTATGGAAATACATTTCGTTAGAGGTAGACAAGCGCCGCCAATTTCGCATGACTGCGCTTAAAAACATTTGAAGGTTTGTAAATTAGATTTATCTACATTATTTGACGCTCGCTGCGCGGTGATGAATTATTCGTCTTTTGCTGCCGCCTGTATCAGAGTTAGCTCGTCCAGCAGGGATGTGCCTCTGTCTTCTGCAAGGCTGCAAAAGCGGAGCCCAAACTGCCTTATTCGTCGCAACGCGTTCGGTGATTGTGCGATAACACCGGAAGCCACCTACCGGCGCGGAATAGCACAGAGCAATTCGCGTGAATCACACCGCGCAATGCCAGACGTGCTAGTGTGCCTGAGAACGGTACAGTGCTGGGTAAAAAGTGTTTATGCTTTTTGTTGGAAAAAATAGTAATTTTGGACTTATGATTTAGTTATTCCTCGAACATTTGATATTTTCATGTTCATCATGGTACCTGGCCACTCTGTAAGGCTGGCCACTCTGTAAGGCTAGATAGAATTCGACCACTGACTGGAGGAGAATTTTAGTGACTGGAGGATCCTTTCGGTAGATTTTCGAGATGTTTCCGATCAAAACAAGACGTATACCGACACAGTGCCCTAAGAATCGGATCTCGGACTGTGCGTGATCTTCCCTTTCGCATTCTTGTTGCCTCCATTCCCCTTTCACACGCACACCTACTCCACCACACATGTCGAGAGCTTAGAGCTTATCCCGACCGGAGGGGCGTGCCGTTGTGGAGGTACGTGATGAGACAACCCAGCAAGCCGACGTATTGGTCGGCGCCGAATATCACATTCCGGGATACAACATGCACAGTGCACTGCAGAACGTACGAGCACTGTGGCTGCCGAGATCATCTGCACAAAATACTCCGTAGTGTGCAAGTGTTGCGAAGAACGTGCCCTGCACTTTGCAGGACTTACGAACACTGCGGTTGCCGAGCCCGGCTGCACAAAATACTCCGTTGTGTGCAAGTGGTGTGAAGAACATGTCCTGTACTTTGCAGGACTTAAAAGCTGTGCGGTTGCCGAGCCTGGCTGCCCAAAAAACTGCGTAGTGCGCAAGTGAGTAGGTACCTTGTCGCCGGCGGCGGCGGTGGCGGTGGCGAAGGGCGCGTCGCGTCCCCCGAGCGGCGGCGCGCTTCGCACCCTGCGCAGCACGAGGTGGGCGGGCGTCGCGGCCACGCCCCCTCCCAGGCCCGCGCCCGCGCACGCCCCCGCGCCCTCCGCCAGCCACGGGCGCCCCGCGCGCAGCGGCTTGCTACGCGCGCGCTTGCGCTTGGCGGTGGACGGCGCCCCGGGCCGCCCGCCCGCGCCGCCCGTGACCGCGCCCGCCGCCCCGCCGCCGCCCTGGCGCCGCCCCGCCGCCGACTTGCTGCCCTTGCTCTTGGCCTTGCACTTGGGCCGCGCCCACGTGCGCTTCGCCGGCGGCGACGCGCACGCCGCACCGGCAGCGGCGGCGGCGGCAGAGGGCAGCTGCGTCGCCGACGCCACCCCTGCGCATGCGCAGCCACGCGCGCAGCCTCCTTCGCCAAACGCCATTGGTCTACAGCCACCTCAGACATTCCATCTTTCTCCTTAGGCATTGTTGTTTTACTACTGGCGACTTATGAAGAACAGAGAAAGTACTGTAATGTTGCGGCAATAACGGCGCTGTTTTGACACAAAAACTCTGATTACTCATAATCAGACACAGGATTCCTTTACTCTGAAAAATTGGTTGACGGCAAAATGTCTGTCCGTCCGTCCGCCTATCCACCCACCTGTCTCTGTCTGTCTCTATCACTGTTTGGTTGTCAATCAGTCTGTTTGTCTGGCAGCCGTGTGTCCGTGTGTCTGCCTGTCTTGAATTTAAAACGATATTTTTGATTGCGGGAGTGTTCTTAAAATGACCTATCAACATTTCCGAAATATTTTCCAAAATGGCTACACATTTTTTCTCGGATAAAGCAAAAAGTGGTGCACTTCCAATTTTTATTAAATTCTCTAAAGTTTTGGAAATGAACAAAATAATATTTTTTCGGCTTGTTCCTACAGACAAAATATTTTAGGTAGAGTTTTTTCTTTAAATGAAATTTGTTCAACACATTTGAATCTTTAATTAATGTCAGTAACTTTGTTGAAAATAGTGGTTTTTGCGCATGTTTAGGTAAAATATGGGCAAAATTAAAAATAAACTTTTCTTGTAAACGGTTCAATTAAAAAAAACTTTTTTACGATAGTACTAAATACATTGAATAATATGACAGAAAAGTTTTTTCCCTGTTTGTTAAAAAACATGAAAACTTAAAAAATATGAAAAATGTTGGTGTTTTTTAATCGAACATAATATAAAAATATCGAATAAACAGAAAAGCAGAGAACGAAAAGTAAACGATCGCGTTGATTGAAATATTCTTTAAGCATTGTGTCTTATAATATTTTGTCAAACGTTTGTAAATATTGGGGAAAATATGCATTGTTTTGTGTTCACACTCGCATGAATTGACAGATGGAATGCCTAGAAATATGTTATTCTGTCAAGAATTTATGATAAACACGGTGCTCAATTGGAAAAGTTGAAAAATGTTCGAAAGAATCAGTGTAGTGAATATAGGGGCGGAATATACGGCAAAGCATACGTTCTCTTATTTGGTAAGGTATTATTATCTTCGTAGTTTAAAACTAGCGTAGTCACTGTATTTCATTTGGGTAATTGCAAGTGAAATCAGCCGAAAAAAATTTGACGCCTTCCGATTGATTAAAAAAATTGTTTGACTTGTTCAATTTTATGTAAAAAGCTGGAAGCATCATGTTTAGTGCATGTTTGAACTTGTTTTATGTATACCCAAAATTAACATAATATCGGAGTAATTTGGACGAGCTTCAGAAAAATTGAAATCTTACATGAAAATTCATTCTAATATTTAAAAAAATGTTTTTTCTAATTGTAAATAGTTCAAAAAACGTTGTTTTTTGCATTTTAATTTGTATCATTTGCATTGTAGACCAAAGTTTTTAGTCCTAAATTCAAAAGTCCTTTTTTTTCAAACCTAAATTCCGAAAGAACGAAATCCTTGTTATTGGATTTTGTTGATCCTAAGAATTGTACAAACTGAATATTTTCACACGAAAGAGAAATCAGTGAATGCTGTACTTTACTCTAGAAACAGTTTCATGAATTTTTACCAGCGAGGGAGCCGATATACGTAATCTGGCAGATGAATGAAACTGTGCAATTTGGTAAGTCACTTTGCTATCATTAGTTACGTAAGTGCATCCCTAGCCGACAGGGCCAAATTAATACATTTGCACCTCACGTGTAGGCGACTAATTGTGCACTAATGTTTGGCAGTAACAAGTTCTGGCGCAGACCTATACATTTCGTATTTTTGCTAAACAGCAAAGCAAGCTAAATTGTCTACGCCTCAGGAGCAATTGTCATAAATGCAACTTACTTGTGAATGAAATTTCCCCACATGTTTATGGGTAAATCGTGATGATTTTCGACCCTCTTTATGCCCTACAAGTGTGTAACATTTATTCCCAGACACCCTGCAAGAGATGCTTTCCTTCCCGCCGACGCAAATCGTTTTGGAAAGGGAGCTTCCCGTATGCTTCTGGAGGCAGAGGTGCTCTGAAGGCGTTTTATTGGTCGCTGCACCTCCTTGCATCCTGATGTAATGGCGCGTTGCGTCCACGGCACCTTTCAATGCGGCGTTGACGATCGCGTGCGTCTTGTCCTTGGCTGCACCGGGGGCGCCGCCGCCGCCTGCGCCTGCGGCTGCGTTTCCGGCGGCTGCGCCTGCAGGCGCCTTTGCAGCGCCCGCAGCGGCTCCTGCAGCGGCTCCTGCCCCGGCTCCTGCAGCGGCTCCTGCAGCCCCTGCGGCTGCGGCGGCCCCCGGCGCCTGCGCGGCACATGCAAGGCCGACCTTTTGATCCTTGCACTTGGCTTGCAACGGGATTCGCGGCAATTCTTACAATTCTTTTTATGACGAAATTAAATGACGTGTGAACACTATCCCTAGCCTGCTCGCGCTATGGCTGAACTATCGCTTCCAAGGCATGAATCGCAGTCGCTCGGCTTACCTGGGTGGCGGAAGAAGACAGTTCGCATAGCCATGCATCCGCGTGGCTCAACTGGTTTAGAACCTGTCAAAATAACTGCTGCATGACATGATTGAAGAGCACCGGTTCCTGTAGCGAAATAATTTCGACGGCAGCGAGGAGATGCGGAGTTTGTAGGTTCCAATTCCGCCTTGGGCGCGGATGTTTGCTCTAATGTCAATCATGGGGAGCGAATTCCGTTCTAGTTCTCCCGCTGCCCCTGTGTATATGTTTGTGTGTGAGTGAATGAGTGGAATGGGCGTGGCTGCAAGTCATCCAGGGAGAGTAAGCCCGGCAATGGGCCTATGGAATCTTCGAGAGCGCCACCTGGCGGCCAACAAACCTCACTACTTGCAATGAGAATCAAGCGCCTTCGCGGCTTACGAGCAGCAGAACAGTTGGGGAGAGTTCTCGACAGTACTGGACTTACGAGCCACAGCGGGATTAAGGACGAAACAATTTCCCTGGGGTGTGAAAAGGCAGAGTAATGGCAGGAAGCATCACCTAAAAACCGAAGGGTAGAAAGCGAAATCAGCTGACAGCAGTCGTAAACAATGTCCAATGATATTGATAATGATGATTAGGGAACGGAGTTTATTGTAATAAAAAATGCAAAATATGTACATACATATGTACTTATTTTTTCCAAAATATGTAATAAAAATAGGAAATATGTAAACTAAAAATAGTTCCAATTCATTCAGAATGTCTTGAAAACTCAAAAGCGTATTATTGAATGCAGAATGTATTCCGGTAAAAACATGTAATTACATGGAAATTCGTTCCCTAATGATGATGATTCAAATGCACTCTTATACACATCCTTGGGATGCGTAGGCGGTTTGATGGATAGATTTTATGATTTGAATGATGATCTAATGGAAAGGAGGATGTTGATAATCTGATTAGTGGCAATTGAAACTGAAAAACTCCAAGAATATCACGACAAATTCAAAATGGATCGTTTGGAATTTGAACTGCGGTACCACTGGTGGAAGGTGAGCGATTTCCCTGCTTCCCCCCAGGCCCCCCTTTTTCTTTCTCCCTGCGCAGTAGAGAGAAAGTTATGTAATGCTGTGCGAAAGAAACGGCACATTTTCGACAGAAAAACTCTTATTACAGAGCCCTGGCAATGAAAAGCGGATAAATACAGTTGCTAAATTTAGAAAAAAAAATCTATCACTTGATGTGGCCAGAATCCATATTTTGTGGGTCCTTGATACCGAAAAATCTAATAACGGCAAAATGTCTGTCCGTCTATCTGTTCGTGAACAACGCTAGCGACTAAACTGTTCATCAGATTTGATCAATCAATCTGGCTGATCAGAGATAAACAATCAATATGGCTGATCTCCAAAATTGATATTCTTCAATCAATGTGGCTGATGTTGCGGTCCCTTGAATTTGAAACCGATATTTCCATATTGGGGGTATAGAGCTTCCACGGCTTCCGCGGCCGGAGTCAATGAATTATTGCTGAGGAGCTTTACTGCTGAGCAGTATAGCTCTGAAGGCCACAACAAGATGGTCGAAACGTCAGCTCCATTGACCATGGCGCGGCTAATCGCGGACAGCCAAGAATTCATATTGTGGGGTACTTTGCATGAATGGAATTTACTGGAACCCATTTCCAAATTTTCAAAAAAATGGCTTCATCGTTTTTTATTAAATTTTATTGTTGGATAGTGTGAAGAGAACGGTGTAGGTCTCATGTTCTTTGAAAATCCTGTTTTTCGAAAATTGCGAAAGTTCAACATTTTTTTCGGAATATTCCTACAACTAAAATATTTGAGATAGAGATTTTTTCCCTTAATGAAATCTCATGTATAATATTTCGAAAATTTGGGTACTTTCTGCGTAATTTATTGTGAAAATCTGGGGTAGAAAGTACGTGCTGTTTGAGCCCCACTAGTTGCTGGACGGCGCAGCGGGCTTTGGCGCGCCCCCACCTTGACGCTCGCAGCCGCCGCCGAAGCCGCCGAGGCGCTGGGCGAGAGGCCGTTGGGGGCGGTGGCGGCGGCGGTGGCGAGGGCGACGGCGCTGGGGGCGGGGGCGGGGACGGCAGGGGCGAGGGCGGGGGCCTTGGGCGCCAGCGCGCCCTTGGGCCCCGCGAGGGCGGGGCTGCTGGCGGAGGGGGCGGGGCCGCCGGAGCCGAGGCAGGCGAGGGCGGCCGTGGGGGCGGGCGGCGCCCCGGCGCCGGGGCTGCCCCCCAGTCCGTCTGCGACAGCGCCACACGCGCCCCAAAATAATTTCGAAACGTTCAGCAACCGGGATACAGAGTGATATCTGGCTTGATTATTTCCCTGTTCAAGGGTGCTTTAAGTACTTAAGTAATTAATCCCGATAGTGAAGTGCATGCTGTATCTCGAGAGGTAGGGGGTTACTCCCCTTCTAAAGCGCACCAACTTTCTCGTCGGCTTGCAGGGGTTCCACCTTTCATGTATCCCCCTAACGGGGCACCGTCCCAGCCGGGAGAAACTCCTGACTGGTCTACAGATCCATTTGATAGTGTAGTTCACGTAAGTTTGACTCTATGTGGAAGGAAAGAGGAGGGGACAAGAATGAAGAAGGGAAGATCGCGCCCGTTTAAGATTCTGTTCCTACATTTGCCTAGTAGTGATGGAATAATTCAGGGAAACTGCCGATAAGAACAGCCGGTAACTAGAATTCTCCCCCGGCAGTAGTTGGATGCATCGTAGCAAAACAGCTCGATTTTAAAATCAGCCACCGACGGAACCCGAATCATAAAACCTCCTGCTCAATGATTATTCAGAGGTAATGCCGATGCTGCCATTTAGCCATTCAGCCCGTGAACTATCTCACCATTGTTGGTGAAATAGAAGTAACAGAAGCAAATAAAGAAAGGTGTAGTAGTAGCGGGTGTTGGTAATAGTGGTAATCCGGAGTTATATACAGAAACAGCAGAAACCAAACGATGCCGATGGTTATTTGTTGTTTGTTGGTCGTGATAGCGCCAGTACGGATATATTTGTACTTGAAGCGAGGATGTGATCTCGTCCCAAAATTAAAAAATAAATTTTTAAATAGGAAACATTAATTAAATGATACTTGTGCTGCCTGGCTTGAAGATACGGTTGGGCTTGTAAAGATAGCGAAAAGCAAGTTGACATTGTCTTTTCGAATATTTTCATCTTCATTTGTATGGGACGCAACTTTCGGCTGCTTTTGCCACTATCATACAATCTTCCAATTTGAGAGTCAGAATCTGGCAATTCATAGATTACTCTTTCAAGTTGCATTACCATATCATATGACTATTGTGAGACGTAAGACTCGATTTCCACGTTCCTTTTTGACGAACGATTTCGGAGTCTTCGGAATGCGCGCGGATGTGCTCAGCGGGTCTGCCGTTTCAGAAGCCGACGTGTCATTGCGTCGTGAAGCCGTCGATTGACGTTCCTTAACACGCCAATGACGTTCGTCAAAAAGATGTCTGTAAATCGGATCTTGTTCACTTAGTCTTCGTATATCCCCAAGGCTGG
Source organism: Teleogryllus occipitalis (assembly GCA_011170035.1). Classification (NCBI taxonomy): domain Eukaryota; kingdom Metazoa; phylum Arthropoda; class Insecta; order Orthoptera; family Gryllidae; genus Teleogryllus; species Teleogryllus occipitalis. Next base: position 13,111 of record BLKR01016365.1, on the reverse strand, counting down.
ACTCCGTAGACCCCTGGTAGTTTGATTTCAGGAAGACGATAGAAATTTGCTAGAAGACGTCGCTGTGTTTGATAGAAGTGTGTAAGAGTTTTTGGCGCCTGCCAGGACGTCGTTGGTCGCCCGCTACGATCGGTGGCTTCCTTGATCACTTCCAGGCGCCGGAGAAGCATCCTATGTAAAGGGCCACACAGCATCATCGCGCTCGTAGCAACACAGACCTTTCCCCGTGTCACACACACATATCTCCGCATCGGTTCCGGACCATAGTGCATTACAGTGCATTAAAACGCAATGCATGAACAAGTGACTGACATCGATAGCTCAGAGCATCAAATAATTTCACTGCAATACTTCTGGTCGGGAGGTCCTACGGTTCGAGTCGCGACGGTGGACGGATTTTTGACTCTAGCTATACAGCGAGGTCGAATTCAGATACTGTCTGGAGGAGAATTCTAGACACGGATTTTGTAGTAGGTTAGTTTCCCGTGTTTTATCCAATGAACACCAGGCGAATGCCGGAGCAGTATCCTAACAAACGGGCCACGCACCGCGCGCGATCTCCTTCCTCTTCCTTGTCCTATCCTCACCCCTTACACACATAAACACACACTAACATGCACTACACCACTACACATGCCGGGAGACCCGTCGGCAGCTTAGTTTAATCTGGTTGGGGCGGTGCCACGCAGGTGGGAGATTCATCGTCGGGGAAAACCCGCAGACTCTCGACGGATCTCCCCATCCAGCGGGGGAAGATCGCTGTCACTCCCCGCCAACATCATGCACTACACTTACGAGACTAATACCGTCAGCAGTGGACGCGCCCGGAACCGCTAATCAATCGACTGAGCGCGCACCTCGCTCGGTCTTGGCGGTGAGCTCCTCGAGGAACTGCTGCGAGGTCTTGACGCACTGGTTGATCTTGCGGATGAGGTCTCGCTCCACCGAGAGCGACTTGAGCGAGTCGGGCACGACGGCCTCGAAGAGCTTGGCCTCGGCGTTGAGCGCGGCGATCATCTGGCCGAGCGAGGCGTCGGGCGGGCGGCGCGGCGAGGGCCTGCGCGGCGCGGGCGGCGACGGCGGCGGCGGGGGCGGCGCGGGGCAGTGGGGGGCGGCGGCCGCCCGGCGCGGCGGCGCGCGGCGCGGGGCGCACGCGGCGGCGGGCGGCGCGCGCGCCTTGGGGCTGCGCTTGGCCCCGCCCGCGCCCGCGCCCGCGCCCGCGCCCGCCACCACGCCCCCGCGGCGCTGCAACAACGGAATATAAACATTTCCCGCCAGCGAATGGGTGGGCGGTTTCGGTAGTATAACGGTTAGCGCACCGAGCTGTTGTGCTCAAGTTCTGGGTGCAAACCCGGACGAAACCGCGGTTTTTACGGGCGATAAAATCATTTGTACGCCTTGCTTCTGAGAGTAAGTAAAGCCGGCTGTCCCATGTTGTAGATTAACCGTATAACGGTTAGTATTTAGGGCTGTTGTACCCAAATTCAAACCCGATCGAAGTCGTGGATTTTTAACGACGATAAAATCCTTTGTACGCCTTCCTTCTGAGGGGAAGTAAAACCAGTAGTCCCACATTGTAGATTTACTATATGTTGAAGATCAAGTCTAAAAGAAACCTCTGAGCTAAATTCAAAATTGCCGGCTTCGTTGCCCTACTGATACCTTCTACGCTAGATGGTGAAAGCAGCATAGCGAAATTTGAGTGGTCAGACGGAAGAGCTGGCGTGCTAGTCTGAGTTTCGCCACGTAAAATAAGACATAATTGATTTGATTGATTAATAAAGAGCTATGGATCACATTATTAGTGGACATGGTGCATTTAGAACAAAATGATTTAAAGGGCAACTAGTCGTTTCTGAGTGTGCGGACGAGGGGACGGCACTGCACCTCTTGAATGCCGCCGTTGGGAAAGCAAGCGTTTGGATTTGGTTGAAAGTGCGCTTCCTAACTTAATTTCAGTCGAAAGGTTTGATGCTAAATTAGAAAATAGATTATTGTAATGATGGCCCAAAAAATAATTGCAGCTCAGATATCCGATGTTTAAGTTAGTAAAGAAGGTGGAAGCTGTGAAATTAGTAATATTTCATAAGAGTTAACCTATGTCCATTAGAAGTATGCATGCTACATGTTCAGCACACCTCATCTAGGCCCAGCTCTTTGACGATAAAATTGCCAAAGAACTGTGCTGATTCCAAATGTGGAAAACGTGATGTTACCTAACAATTATTTTGTCTTAGAATATGTAAATATACAATAATTATAATCCCAATTTCATATAAATTTATATAATTATGTTAGAACTATTTGTTAATATAATTTATAAATTAAGATGACTATTCAAACATTTTGTTGTTCGTTATTAGTATTATTATTTAATAGATTTATAAGAGCAAATTAATATGAAAAACTTTAAAAAAATTCTTTTAATGAATGATATTACCGATTTGTGTTGAAATAACAATAGATTGTTGTAATTGACGTAAGCACACAGATTGGAGGAAACCCTCATGGACTTCTATCTAGTTGTGGCTTGCCGTTGCTTGCGGCGTAATCTAACTTTTGAGTTGGTAAAAATAAAGACTATTATACATACTATATCAATATTGTTTTATCCACTTAGATCAAGTTTCAATGATCTAAAATTTTCGTTTAAATTTAACTATTCATCCAGTGAAAAGTGACATACGTTGGTGGTGTTAAACAGAAAGCTTAGGATTATTTATATTATATATTGTATTACAAGTAATTACATATAATCTGATCGTTGGCGTTAATAGTGAATCCTTGTACAAAACTCTTACTACGATTCATATTTCTCTTCCATAAATTTCACTTTAGACTGTCGTGAATAAAGTCTATAATTTATGTTACTATCCCCCCTGTTAGTCTTTAAGAACGAGGTCGGAAGCTTAACTATGTTCTGTTTAGTCACGCGAACGATTATTTTGATTTTTCGGACAAGTAGTATTGCCATGTGTGTGTATATGAGTGAGACAGATCGGTGACTAAAATGTAGTAGAAAAATTCCCAAACGTTGACTAACTTGTGCTGGGATTGTAATATTCGCCATTATTTTTACCATATCGTCAACTGTAATATTTGCCATTATTTTTACCATATTGTCGACTGTAGAATGCTCGTATGAAACGGAAGCATTCACGTTGGTATCATCCAAGAAAAGTACATTTCAAGCCATTTAAATAATTGTTATTTACACGGATTATTCTAAGTTTGAATGTTTCTCTTGTGATGCCAGTGGTATTGACCTTGACTCGCTTGGTGCGGGCCGCGGGGGCGGGCGCGGGCGTGGGGGCGAGCTGTGTCTCGTCCAAGGGGTTGGGAGCGGCCGCGGCCTCTGGCAGCGTGGGCGCCATCGGCGCTAGCGGCGTTGCAGGCGCGCCGCGCTCCTCATTTTCGGGCTGCGCGGACCAACGTCCTCTTTGAAGGGCTTTTTTTAGAAACTACAGAAGTCAGGGGTTTGTGATTGTGATGTACATTCACATACCAGTAGTGCTACACTTATAACTATGTATGCATGCGTAGTTTGAGACATGTGCAAACGTGTATAAAAGAATGATGGATTTTGTACAATATGCGTTTGTGAGTAAACAAAAAAAATGGCAGGGCTATACCGAACAGGTAGTCTACATTGCAGATTGCGAGAAAGTGTGTGCCACCCTCTAGCTTCTCAAGTAGCTGTGTAGGTTTAGTGAACTCCATTGGGAAGTTGTCAGTGATGCATTCCCAAAGGTATATTAAGTGGAGATCGCTCCTCTTTGTCATAGAAAATACGTTTCTGATACACAAATTCCATAGAATTGGGCCTGTGCGAAAAACATTTAAATGCGTTGTCTCGTAACATATTTGTTGATATCGCCCCTGCCAACCGGAAGTCCTCATATCGATTGATCTGTGCTGGTATCGGTGTCGCACCTGTGCGTCTCTGCAGGGCTGTTCGGCCTGGGCGGAGGCGGGGGCCGAGGTCGGGGGCGGGGCCGGGGCGGCCGCCTGCTGCTTCAGCTCCGCCCGCGCCGCCTCCTTGATGAGATTGGCCACGTGGCGCCGCCAGCTGGCGAACTTGCGCGGGTCGAAGACGCGGTAGCGCTCGTGCGGGGTGCCGGGCCGCCCGGCGTACTTGCCGGCCGGCGGGAAGGGCCGGCGCCCGCGCCGCGCCTGCCGAGCACCACACCGGTCCCTCCACGCGGCTCCCACCAGCCCGCACACACAAGAGCCTTTTTTTCCCTAGGGCTTTTATCCAGCCGACAGCCGGTTGCCCTTTACGTCCCGAAAGGACGCATATTCGACCATACACTAGACAAACACTTGCGGGCTCCTCTGATCTGGGGTCCGCAGAACGAGAGGCCCTCCGCGACAACACACAAAGTCAAGGGACAAACAGCCATGCCCAAGGCGGGACTCGAACCCGCGTCCCTTCGGACCAAAGCGCTGAGTCGGTACTCGCTCTTAGCCACCTCGCCCATCCAGGTCGGCATACAAGAGCCTACAGACCCCTAAACCTACGACTTCGACCATCACAACGGGAAATACGAAGAAAATGCCTACGTTTTATAGCGTTTTCCATTTATTGCACCGCAACCCACCCTAGTGCAGGGCAAAAACGTCATCGCTCCGCTAAAGTGCTGCCCCACACGCGTGAAGGGCAGCTACGAATGAAACGGATTCCGGAACTGAGTCAGTGCTTGTGCGCTACGCAATGAGATTATACACAGCAGTTCTTGGTCTGTCACATTGATGGAACACGAAAAATAATAATTTTGAATTATGATCGTTGTTATAAATTTTATGAAGCTTTTGGTAATTCTTATTTCTTAATTCATAAATTATTAACGTGTGATTTCTTTATATAAAAACTAAGAAAACTTCAAATGCGGATGAGTCGAAATTTACTTTTTACGAGATTTGCCAGTGATCAATATAGTACACAAGATTTTGTACCGAACAGCTTCTGCAGAATTGCTTGGTTACAGAAAACCATAAAAATATTAACATCAGCATTTCCGCTGGTATATGTATGGGCGTGCGGAAAACAAGTCTTGGCATATATATTTGGATGATTTTGTGAGGGTCGCTGTTTTTGTTTTCACTATTAGCGTTTCGAAATTGAGACGTACCTAAAACACTTTGGTTTCTAAAAATCATTGGATTTGTTAACATGAAGTTATTCAAGGTTAAATTTTAGGAAAACACAAATTGATTTTCCGAACTTCGCGTAAGTCACAAAATTATTTTAAAACATTTCTTGTAAACCATAATATACTCTATCATTCGAAGTATTCCTGCGTGACAGAAGATCTTCAATTGCCTTCACAATTTCATCATAAATCCAAACCAGCATGGATAACTTTCGTATCTAACCTCACAATGGCCCGGTGCACTGGACTGCAGTGACGCGATCGTCAATGCAGTTTAGGACGTCCCGAGTGCGCCCTGATTCCGTGTCGTTGTGCGAATGGAACATGCGCTACTTTGCACTGGTGCGCCCTAGCGGTCGAATGGAACACGAAAGCTACCCTGAGTGCGCACTGGGTGCGCACCAGTGCGGCGAATGGAAAACGCTATTAATTGTATCTCAATGCTGGTATTTCATATTCGAATATTAATACTCATGAAGACGTTGTAGCTGCTCGAGAATTGACCATCATAGGCTATTTTACGGTAGTCTCGTAGAGGAATGTGTGATTAATATCTCTCTCTACGACCATTTAGTAATATACGTAATCCTATTTTACATTTAATCGACGAATAACATCGATTACACTCACCCATCGATTCCAATTTGGAAATCCATGGCCTGTCGACCAATCACATTTCTAAAAGTTTGGAAATCCACGAGGAGAATTGCATTTTCTTTGCAATTCCCGGTTTTTTTGAACCGCAGAGGACAGGCGAATGATTTTGAAGTTTCATATACGTAACCAAGACATTGTACCCGTATTTCTCGTTAGTTTTCGCGTTTATCATTCTACAGAAATTTAATCTGGGAACAAGCGACTGTGACGATGAAATTTGTACTCCACCTGAAATTCAGGATATAGCGAATTCGACAACTTTACAATTATTACCAGAAAAATCAAGGAAGTGTTATGAACAACAATATAGTACATTATTTATGGACTGAAGAAAGAGGAATACGGTGAATTCTTTTAGGGAAAACGTTTTCTTGTCTTACTTTACAAAACTTTCTCAACTATTTCACCATTAACTTCGTCAGAAAATAAATTCAGACTCATTGGGTACTTATATTACAAAGTTTTTTGATGTAAGTAATTGTTACATTCGAGTTTTGAATAAAACAAAATCTGTTCAAAGTCTATTCTGAATAATTGAAGACCGTGTATAATGTATAATCTTGTACTCGCGCGTAATGGCTATTATTCACTCGTAGAAGTTAGGACACTCGCTCCTACGTTGCTCTTGTAAACATCAACTCGTGAATAATAGCTATCATTATGCTCTTGAAGGATAGACTATTTCTCTGCGGTGGAATCAATTGGCTATTTTCTGCTAGAAATAACGAGAAATGTTTGCGGGTTGGATATTTTGAATGAAAAATGTTAATCATTCTCAGATCTACTGAATGCAAGCGGCCACAGACCTAAGACATGTGTCCCTATTGAATGATTTTGGTATTCCGTGACCTCTGCGTATGGCAGTCACTTAAATATCTGCCTGCGTAGTGAGTAAGAGGTTAACTCAAATGCCCTCACTTCTCAGAGCACAACTTTTAACTCATTACTGATGACAGTAATTGCATAGACTTTGTAATGGTGAGAAGTGTCTAATGTCAGTGTACATTTTACTAAATTTCTCGATTTTATACAAAATTCTGATTTAAACAAACTGCAAACTTTAAAAGTCGGGGGCTAAAAAGTAAGTAAATTTGACTTAGCTACTTATTCACTGCGCACACAGATACAAGCATCCGCAGCACAATTTGCCCAAAGGACGTTCGAGAGGAAGTTGTGGAGGCACCTTCTTGCTGAACTGGGCGGAGGAACCGTCCGAGGACCGCAGCTGCAGGCTGCAGGTCGAGCCCCCGCCCTCGCCCTCACCTTCGCCTCGGCCCGCCTCCGGCACCTGCAACGCCAAACCCACGCCTTCAACGCTCCGCGCGGCAAACACGCAGAAACCGTTTTACTTGCTCCAACTTACTTGGTAAAACGAGCCAGTATTGCCGTCGTGCGCCGGAAAACGGCTAATATTCGACCGAAAAACTCTTATTGTCGGGCCCTGGTTAACGAGAAGGTGGACAAAACTAGTTTAGAAAGGTTTTCTTGGGTGAACCAGGCGCGTCAGATTACGGAGTAGGACTACGCGACTAAAGATAGACCAGGTTGGATTTGGAATTCTTTTAGGGAGGGGATCTTGCCGACGCGCCATTACGTAGCTGGACGTTTCGGCCGCGGGGCTGACCAAGTGGGTACCCCCTTGGCGCGCTCAGCGCCAATCAGCAGCGCCATCGGTCCGTTGCCGAGTCAGTCCGAAGAAAGATGTAGCGCTCGGGCGTGATCTCTTCTAGTCTAGTGAAAGGCGAGTGCCATAGGGCCACTGTTAGCCCTGAGCTCAATTCTTGCATTTCAGCTGCTCTTGTTTAAACGAGAATTCCATAGCACGGCTACTCTGACTGGTTATCTTCGTTGTTTCCTCCAATAATTTCGACGTTGATGCCAGAGAGTGCCTTATGCAACGGGGAACGGGGAACGCGTTAAATATCATCATCATATACAGCATGGATTAGGTCTTTAGGCATGTTCCGTCTCCAGGAGTTTCATTTGATCGTTCCATCGCAGTCTTGGACGTCCTACATTTCTTCTGCTTTGCGGTCTGTATCCAAAACTTTGAAGAGGGATGCGCAAACTGTCCATTCCCTGAAGATGGTCGTACCATTTGGATCTATGTGAATCTAATATTTGGCATATATTACAAACTTGAATTTCTGAACTAATGTCTTCATTTTTCTTGTGGTCCCTCAAAGAGTATCCAGCTAGTGGTCTCAGCAACCTCATTTCTGCTGCTTCAATCTTTTTTCGCTGTTGAGTTTTTATTGCCCATGCCTCTGAACCATACAAGAGGGCTGGAACCGCCATAGTTCTATAGAATTTAAGAACAGTGTCTTTTCTAACTTTCTTTAGCAGATGTTGCTTCATTGTACCAAGTAGATGCAGGAATTTAGAGAGTTTTTGTTCTAGGTCTTTAGAATGATCATAGGCTATATTGTATCCCAGATAAATAAAATTTGAGACTTGTTCAATTACGTTATTATTTATTTCAATCTTTGCTCGAAGCGAAAAGACTCCTTTAAAATCCATGTCTTTGGTTCTGAATGAGGATAATTTTGAATTAAAATCTTTAGCAATATTAAAAAGACTAAAGAGGGCTCTTTGTAGATTTTCTTCCGAGTCTGCTAGGATAACCTGGTCATCTGAAAATAGTAATGTATTCAAGGCAATTTTTCCGATAAAATTTGTTTTCAATTGGCTTTTCCATCGTCTAATCACGTCATCACAATATAAATTAAAAAGAATGGGTGACATGGGACACCCCTATCTTACGCCGCGTTAAATATTGCTTCCCTTTTTAATTCACATTCATTCATTTCTGTCACCCTTAGAAGCGAATGGTACACTGACCCCTCCTTCCCTTAGTACTGGAGCACTACCTCTTCCAGCGTACTCTACCATGCTGTTCTTGAACACAAAGTTTACATTAAAGATTGCCGAATTTTGTCTCGACGTGTTATTTTCGTACGACGGATTTTACACCAATATTTGCGGCATTCTGGACTTTGTTAACTCGATCTGATTGGTCGATCTCTACCTGGCAAACGCCATTGGATGACGGTGACCACTGTTTTGAATTGAATTGAATTGTTTTCGCCCATGGTCTTGTCAAAAATCGACACGTTTCTTCAAAGAAGTTTTTATTCTAATTTACATTTTTACTATCGTATTTCTCCAAATAATATTTATTATTTTAAATTCATTACAAAATTATTACAATATTTAAACAATATGTAAACAGGATTTGTCTGATAGCTTGTAGAACTAAGCTATACTTTCTTCCACTTCTAGCTTCAGTCTGAAGATTAACCTCGTGCAATACCTCTGTAATTCGGGACCTTGAGTAGCATTTGTAGTATAAAGAGCATATCGTATAAAGCAATTTCTTGCGATGTACTTTTTATTTAGACTTTATTTGGACTTTCTTTCGTCTACAATGTAGTACCATGTTTGTTTTTGAAGGTAACACAGTTCAAGAATCCTATGTACCCAAATACTGAAGGTGTGTTCCTACTATTTACGATGCCCAAGCAATTACGTCTTCCAGAGGCAAGGAAAAGGCCGTAATTTTGATTTTTTTTGAAGAACGGAAAAGATGGGAGTAAACACGAAAGAAAAGATAATATGAAGAAAAACGAAAAAACTTCAATAATAAACAGATGGAGAACTTCCCTGATTAGACGAAAATTGATGGACTTAAAGTTCGCAGCATGAGAATGAAGTTCTAACGCGGAAGGTGGACGGTGGGCGTGGCAGTAGCATTAAAAATAAAATAACGATCGAATGCGCAGATGCTTGTGATATTTCACTGTCGTTATCTTAATACACACACAGAAAGCTACACAGAGTTTCAATAATCTATGCTTATTTTAGCTTTCAATAGAAACAATTGAAGTCAAAGACGAACTCAGCGCTGAGCCGTCGACCGACGGCAGGTTAATATGAAACATTTATATTACTCCTCAGCGTTGAAAACTATGCCATCTTAGGTGTATGGCGTACCTTGAGTTCGCCGGCGGTCACCTCGGCGGCCAGCGGCAGGCCGGCTCGCAGCTCTGGCCGAGGGTCGCGCTGGGTGTCAGGGCGTGGGATGGATCGTGAGTCAGGGCGAGTTTGAGGTCGAGAATCTGGCCGAGAGTCGGGCCTGTACTCGGGGCGTGAGTCGGGCCGTGCGTCAGGCCGTGAGAGGGGCCGAGAGTCGGGACGCGTGTCGGGTCGCGTATCTGGTCGCGTGTCGGGACGCGTGTCGGGTCGCGTGTCGGGTCGCGTGTCGGGACGCGTGTCGGGACGCGTGTCGGGTCGCGTGTCGGGACGCGTGTCGGGTCGCGTGTCGGGGCGAGAGTCGGGACGCGTGTCGGGACGCGTGTCGGGGCGAGAGTCGGGGCGAGAGTCGGGTCGGGCATCGGGGCGTGCGTCGGGCGTGCGGCGGCCGGAGTGGTGCGCGCTGCGCCGCTTGTGCGGGCCGTGGGCGTGCGCGGGCGCGGGGCCGTCGCCCGCCTCGCCGCTGCCGCCCACCGCCGCCGCCGCCGCCAACCGCACTTTGGGGGACGACACTTTGGGGCTGCGCCGCGCGTGCGGGACCTGCAGCCGGGGCGCAGGCATACTCTCTTGGTATGGGAACTCTCACAAACACTACACATCTCAAACCCAAGCAAATGCGGGAGCAGTAGTCCAGCAAAAACGTTGTGTATCTCGCGCACGCACACACACACTCGTGTACATTGCATTATCATACATACGGAGAGATTAGATTCATGATTGATTGATTAGTAATTCCGGGAGCGTCATCTTCTAAGGTCATTGTATCCTTAAGTGTAGTGCATGTTTTCATCACCGGAGGTGCCGATAATCTTCCCCTGGCTGGCTGGTGATATCAGATTTCGACCAACGTCGGCTTGCGGGGATTTTATCCAACTAGGTGTCTTGTAAGGTCACCGCTCTAGCCTGGACACGCTCTATACTCCCGACCGATCTCCCGGCATGTGTGGTGGTGTAGTGCACGTGTGCAAGGGGAGGGAATAGAACAAAGAAGAGGAAGGAAAGATCGCGCGCGGTGTGAGGTCCGTATGCAAGGGTCCTGCTCCGGCGTTCGCGTGGGCGCGAGGGCAGCGGCGTGGGCGTGGCACCTCGTCGTCGGGAGAGTTGCTGCGCGGGGTCTCGCACTCGCAGATGGTCTCGAGCAGCTGGTGGTAGCGCTGGCGGCGGCGCTGGCGGCCCAGGGGCGGCTGGTGCGTGCGGGGTGCCGGGGCCGGGGCCTGGACCTGGGCCTGGGCTTGGGCCTGCGGCGGCGGCGCCGACGACGCCGCGGGCGCCGCGGGGGCGAGGCCCGGCTGCGAGGCCAGCGCGCTCCGCTGCGGCGCCTCCTCCCACAGTGGGCGGGGCTCGCGCGGCCGCCTCCCACCTCCCACTGCCAAAGAGAAAGCGGATATCGCGAGGAATTAACAGGACACAATCTTGTAGTGTGTCTTTAAATTGAAAAATGCATTTTCTCGAATACAACCGTACCCGTGTTTACCAAACGTCGACAAAAAAAAAAAAAAAAAAAAAAAAAATGAAGGAGGGTCATTGTTACGAAATAAAAATAAAAGTTGGTAGGAGGGTATGAACGCGTAAGAGAACGAACAATTGAAGTATGTAGTGGGTTGCTATGGAAGCAAGTTTGTTTAGGAAGACGCTGGTGAGAGTTCGAAAGAGATGCCCCGCCTGACGATTATGTCGAGAGATTTAAAGTAAAATACTTGTTCAAATACCCAATTAGTAGTGACTTCAAGTAATTAGAAGATTGGCGAAACCTTAGGGAACCTATAAGTTATAGTTAATCCGTGGGTCAAAAATACAGGACAAAATATTCGCAGAAGCGGACCAGGTAACAGTCTGCCGATTGATTAGCCACCCAGAACTTTCGAACAATAATTTTCTTTCTGTTGGAACTTTAAGTGTTTTATTTGACAATTCTCAAGAATGAGGAGAAGAGACAGCGACGTTGGGTAAGTGGAAAGCAGCAGCAGCTAAAATTATATTGAAATTACTCATGATCGCGGGCGCCCACGGGAGCATAAACTGTTGCGGGAAATAAGTCGCTAGATACGTAACAGTCATACGTGAGCATCTCCAATTCAAGCGAAATAATATTTTTGGAAATTGTGTTTTATTTTTAAAACAATGTTGCAAATGGATACATTTATTTTTTTGTATACCAGCATTATAAACGTCCTTTTCTGTTGCAAGAAATAGTTCATAAAAAGGCCTTTTACGGCACAAATGATGATTGCGTCATTACACATTCAGCGAATCGCAACGAGAGAATCTTCGGGAGATGACGGTAAATGGAACAGCCGAACATCGTTTTCTCGTACAGATGCCAAATACCCGAGACGTCACAAGGAAGTTGTTGCGCAATATTAAGTTTGATTCTCTTACAAATTTACAATGCTGTTACACAAAAAACAGCGTATGCAATTTATTAATAATGTTGCTTTATTGCATTCGTACGAATTTGACAACTCGCTCCTAATGTCGCTCGTTTTCAAAACATGTTCTCATACAATAAAGCTTAACATCACAAACTAATTTTATAAAATACTATTGTGTTTAGGACATCCCGCTTGAAATTTGCTTAGGATCTGCTGGAAATGAAAATGCGGAAAATTAACTCTTATTAAGAGAACCCTCCAATACAATAATTAACAATGTTATTGCAAAGAATAATGTACAAAGTGCGTACCGATATTTTCCAAAATTTTCATCCAATTATTTGAAAGGTTAATACGGCCTACATTCCAGGAAATACAAGTACATTTTTCAACAGAATAACTAGATAAGTGCATACAGTTGTGTCAGAAACGAAATAGTCATTTTCATATTAAGTCTGTGAAATGATTGTTTTCTGCACGATCAAAATTGACTTTTTTGCCGAAACCCACGGGTCAAAGAAGAAGCAGATATCGGGCAAGAAACAGCCATTGCGGTCAAGAAATATGAAAAAATGCTGTGATCTCATAAAAATGCTTTTATTACGAATTATTATTTATCTCTGTTCTTCATTGTTATTGAGATAAAGCTCCATTTTCGTTCGTCATCTCAGTGAGAAAAGGGTCTCCTTGACACGGGGACCTGACCTTACTGTGAAAAACTTTTTATTTCTCGTTGACGTCAATTTTTTCAGGATTTGATTCAGAGTTTGATATGACAGATCAAGGTTTCAGGATTCAGTTCTATGCAAACACTTGAAGTTAACGGATCAAATGCAGCTAAGGGGTTTATGTATCTCGGTAAGACGATTTTTTGTTGTCATTGCATTTATTAATTCA
>BLKR01016364.1:0-29966 GCA_011170035.1 Teleogryllus occipitalis | reverse complement strand
TACATGCAGCTTCACCATGCGCACGTTTTGTTGACTTCTCGTCTTGGTAGTTGTGATAGGAGTAGAGCCGGGGATTTGAGTTGCTACTTCGTTAGCAGTACCAACAATTCAAACCTGCAGCTCGTTTATCAATACATACGTTTCCTGAAACACAGGAACTTAAATTTCAAGTTCTTCAAATGTTGCTAACCACGCTTCTTTGGTACTTTTATTCATCACATGCATAGTAAAATGGCGGGGAAGAGATGCTGGAGTTCAGGAAAATGTGGACAGATTTTGCGTCTCTCACCTACAATTTTTACTGTGCTTCGATGAAAATAAATCAAAAATTAAAATGGTAGTGGAGACAGGATAGGAAGGGGAGGAAAACGCTTGGTCCGTAAATCCGTTGTTTGCTGCTCCTGCATTCGACCGGGAATCACATAATCTTAGCACACAATACACTCCTTAGTGAGTGGTCTAGTGTCTAATGAAATAAGTTCTTGAAAGTTAGATATTTAAATTATGACATTCACAATTTTGTTCTAAAAATAAGTTGTTTTCGCGCAACATTGAGAGAAATAAAGCCACATTTAAAAACAAGATTTTTTTCAAAAACTATCCAGATTTTTTAAATTTTTTTCTGAATACACTTAAAAACATGGGCAATGTTCGAATTTTTGTTAACTTCTAAAATTGCAAAAGATACAAATAATGTGAAAAGGCATGATTTCTAGTGCCACTAGTATGGTTTATTTCTGCGCTTTTTCCCCTTTGTATACAATTATTTCTTTCTTTTAACACTAATGAACATTTTACATGTTTCTGGTTTTTCATATTTACATGTTTCAATTTACATGTTCCCAAAAATCTTGAGAACTTTTTCCTGCTTATTAAAGCTCAATCATTTTAAATACGACACTTAATTAGACGAGATATGCTTAAAATTATTCAATAAGCGTATTAGAGAAGTTTCGTTATTTCCTTCTTAGACACCCTTTATATAATTCTAAGAAACAATAATTGAAAACAAACGAAAGCATGTTATTTTCTAAATATTTTTGTAGATGATAAAGTGGTGATCATTTGACCTTTTGATTCAACTTATACGTCCTTTTTAGGACTGAAAAGAGCGTTTTTTTTTAAAATTCAGATTTTAAAAATTTAAATCATATTTTTTATTTAAATCAGATTTATTTAATTCAAAAAAGATTTTTTCAATTGTATTAGATGTTTTCACTTCAAACCAAAATCGTTAAGTGATTTATTTATCGTCAAATTACTTTAAAAGGAGAACATAGTTTAAAGTTTATTAAAACATCAGTTTTTAAATTTATCATTAAATTATTGTAATTTTATTTTAAAAAAATAAAGGCACTATACATTTGAGGGGTCCGGTGCAATACCATCCTAACCCACAAAATCTTTAAATTTTAGATTCTTATAGTTTCGTGCTCTTGAAACACTTCTCTTGTATCCGCATTGCAAAATAAGCTTCTGGCACCATCTATTATTATGATTTAGAAAAAAGGCATTTTTCGTTTAAAGACATTTTATAATTTTTTAAAATATAGACCAAATCCAAAAGCACTTACAACTATGGAAAACGTATAACACTGTTAAAGAATGTTTGAAATATTAAAGGAGCGGCGGAAGAGGAACTCTTACTCTTCTCCATCCCGCCACCGCCCCTACGGATGGCGCGTTGCTCTTGTAGCTACTACACGAAACGTGTAGTCGGCCTCGTATGTGTCTTTCGCTCGTATTATTTCACGCGCTGTGGAACAGCCCGAACAGTGAGTTGATTGCGTTACTCTGTAAAGGGCCAGAACAGGCACCCAGAGCACACCATCGAAAGAGAAATACCATGGAAATGTTACTTTTTAAAAGTCATGTTCCTGGTTTTCAAATTATGTCAGATATGACACGAAATTTTATTTTAATAATAGTGGCCACTTCGAGAAGAAAATTTGAAAAGTAAGAATGGAAGATTCCCTACTGCCTTCAAAATTACAGAGCGTGGAAAATTTATGCTTTCCCCTTATTTTATTTAAAGAATAAACTGAAAAACATATGCAAGCAAAAATATACTTAATTAATGAATTCTTATGAATTAACAGTTTCGATTCTACTAAAAATGTATTTGCACAAACTATATAATAAGAAGGCTACTAAAACTTCGTGAAGAGATGAACATGTTTATAATTTTCACTTTCTCACGTAGCTCCAAGTTCCGGATTTCGAAGAGCAAGCAGCAGTGACTTGGGCGCAACCCGGAAGTAAGCGGCGCGGGCGGAGGTGGAGACGTCGGGCAGTGTGGGGATTTGCAATTCTGGTAGGACAAAATTAAAATGTTCAAATGATCAGAAAACATTTTCGGTTGGGTAGCAAGTATTGAGTGTAAAGGCAGAGCAAAAATATAGTTTAATAAATATTGCCGATTAATTGAGAAATTTTCAAACTCATGATATATACACGTACATTCTATGATTTTCTTGGAACTTTTTACACTAAAGGTACGAAATTTATTTGTCTATCAAGACAATATCACGTACAGTAAAGTAGAATAAATCTGATGGCGCATGAAATGAGACATGTGTGCTGCACCCAGCCTCCTGAGAAAACTCGTGTGGTTCAGGGATCATCCGCCGCCACCACCACAGTACAGAGCAGCAATTTCCCCAACCCTGAATCCAAGCAATTCATAGGGCGGCTCCACGCGTTTCACATTCGGGGAGTATAAGCGACCGCTCGCCGAGTACTGTGAATGGGTCGGTGGCTATATGCTGTGCACCAAACATTCGGTGCACCTTGACCGCAGTATATCGGTCTTTTGGGCACCTGAAAGGAAGTAAAGATTTGCTGTTCAGGTGATCGCTACACAGGATTGGGAGAACGGTCGCTCTTTACTTGCCGAATGAGTTACCTTTGTATGATGCCATCTTTGAAGCCTATCAGCAGTTCAAATCTACCGACAGGTTCAGTTCCTACTTTGATATTTAATTATCACTACCCTTTTCCCTAATTAGGGATGCAGAAACGACGGAAATATGTTCCGCAACAGTAATCGTATCCAGAATTGACTCTGTTACTGAGTAACAAATGTTATTTTAATTAAATTTGTTCAAAGAATTGCCACGCCGATTCTGACTCGAACCCGGCTCTACTGGTTTACGCACGGTTGCTCTAATCTCTGAGCTATCGATACGACCGAGTGTTTCAACGGTTTCAAGGGCTGAGTATTGCGCGTTGATTGATATTTGATTGTCACCACCCTGTCACCCTATTAGAGATGCAATTACGACGGAAATGTGTTCCGCAACAGTAAATGCATCCAAGATGTGACCTTGTTACTGAGTAACCAATGTATTTTAATACTTAAATTTGTTGAAACTGTTACTGGTTGCTCAGTAACAAGCATCTTGGATCCATTTACTCTTGCGGAACGTATTTTTGGCGTAATTGCCTCTCTAATAAGGGGACAGGGTGGTGACAATTAAATATCGTACAACAGGCAATACTCACGTCTTGAAACCGTTGGGGGAATTGGTTGTCTGGATAACGGAGTGGTTAGAGCAGCTGGTCGTAAAAGAGGAGTCTCGAGTTCCAGTCCATGTCGGGGGTGACAGTTTTCTGAACAAATTCAGTTCTTACGTTGTATAGGAATGACAGAAAAATCCACTTAGCTCACCTTTAACGTATATAGTAGCATACCTCACTAAGACGACGTTATTTGAATATAAGTGTGATAAACTGCAGCATCGTTGTAATTCGGTAATAATAGTAAGCAGTGAGGGATGGCTCTAGTCTAAACGCGGCCACTGAGAATCCCCTCGCGGGCTTCAGTAGCTCTCGGTGAACACAACTGGCCAGCAGTCCAATAAAGTGTACTGCTACTGCTCCTGGCGTAGTTGTACACATCATTATTTTGTTCTCAAGGTACCCAATCCGCACGTGAAAAATCTCTTTCCGTGATAAATCACACTTAGTATACAGTCAAAACTTAATAACAAGTTCGTGGCCTTTATCCTCGCGTGCGCGCCTGGCATGCGCGCATTCAAGCTGCACACGTTTTATTCCATAAGCCATCCTGGCAAAAACTATTCGCCTCTCTGGGATAACGTCTCGATGGCTGTTGTCTAAAACATTCAACAAATCCTCATTATATTTACAGAAGTATGTAATATGACATTGAAATTTTCATTATTAATCGATATTTTTTATTATGTGCTTCTTCTCGACTTTTACGCTAAATACGTGCCACCGAATCGAAAATGTGTGCTGTTGACGGAAACTTTGAGGTTTGCCCGGCTAGGATTGCGAAGGCGCGCAGTGTGCGCGGGAGGCGCCCGGGCCGGGTGACACCTCCAGGCGCAGCGGAGGCGGAGGCGGAGGCGGAGGCGGAGGCGGAGGCGGAGGCGCGCGCAGGTAAGCGCAGGGCAACGAGGCAGAAGCCCACGAGATGGAGGCCGCGGGAAGGCCGGGGCGCATTAGGGAAGACTCCGGCACGACAAGTTTCACGGGTCATTTCATATCGCAGTGCGGAGCGAGCGCTCATTACCGGGCAATTAGGGAAGTAAAACGGAACAAATTGAAATTCGGCCGGCTCGAGTATGCCACGCTATTACACAAAACCGGGCCGGAGGATCGGCAGAGGCGCCCGCTCGGCCCGGCCCGGCCCGGCCTGCCCCGCCCCCGCTCGCCCGATGAGGCGCGAGGCAGCGGGGGACAACGAAACGTAGCCCGGCTACTTCCTCGCAACTGGCCGTGACACCTATCACACCCCCCGCACACCCCCCGCCGCACCCCGCCGTCGCCCCTCGGCGCGCCCGCCCCGCCGCCCACGTCGCCCCGTCAGCGACTGCCTTCCCCTCTAGTGACCCGCCATTTTCGCCCCACCTCTTCTCGACACCCCCGGATGAGGAATTCGTTTTTCGATTACACTTGATATTCCAACAACATCTGATTGATTAATGGTCATTCTATATTGCAGGAGTGTCCAAAGCTGTTCGTTGGCGAAATTTAGTGGAACCGTTTGCTCAAGAACTTTGTGGTTGGGCGATTGCTGCCCCATTCCTCCAACGATAGTCGTTTAGCTAAAATGTTGACCATGTTTGAAAAGCATCTTACGTAGCAATTGCTTTTTATTTTCCTGAATTCAATTTCTCTCTCTTTCGACTTCACTCTCTTGATCCTCTACTATAATCGCAGTAACGGGAAACATTCGTACGAGTGCATTGAAGAGTTTATTAAACGTTATGGCTATTAATGATCAATTTGTAAACGAGAGTATTTTTTCTCAGAATTCTTTTATAAACAATAGTTTACACGCGTCATTTAATTTCGCGTTGCATTCTCCCCTCTAGAATGGTTAGCACGTGGATCACGAGATTGCATTTTTATCATGATATAGAACTGTCTGACCCTTTTAATCGAATCAATTAATGGATTCTTCTTTTTATTTTTATTTTAATATAAATGACTGGAAAATGACAAGCGGTTGACAGCTTGATTCTAAAACGACATTTGAATTTTAGCTTTATCGTATCATGAAGTGGCAGAAACATTAAAACAGTAGAGAGAGAAAATACATTATGTTTAGAAAAGTATGTCCAAATATTAATTTCATTACATTTATAACTGAAGTGGAAAATATAAGGCCTTTAAGCGAGAAACAATTGTATTAAACTCTAATTTAATTTTGCAGCCAAAATGTCTGATGACAAATTCTTCGCTTTTTGTGAATACTCGCTCGCTTTTTCTTTACGTTTAACGCATGGAAATATCTCTTGTTTTATTGTTCACACTTTCCTTGTTTCCTTGCGTAGATTATGAAAAATGATGTACCTTTGAAGAGACAAACATTGGTCAGAATCAAGCGAGTCTATGTGCGCAGCGCCAAATAAATGGTTCTATTTTGTACAGCACTGCTGGAAGGAGGGTGGAAAACAACACCAGACTACGGTATCGTTACAGCCTGAACACGTAAATTGCTGCAACACTCCACCCTCCGAAATAACCATCAGTCGTCCACCTCCACCCGACACTCCCCACAAAAAAGGACTATCCGACAAGCGTGGAAAGGAGGAGGGAGCGCACGCGGAAACAAAGAAGTGCCGGCTGGCAGCGCGGCGCAGCGCGGAGACGGTCACTTCCTCTGGGCGGTCACGCTCTGCGCGCAGAAATTGAAAATCACAGCTGCACGTGGGAGGGCGCCGCGGAAACAGCGGATATTCCTTTCCAATTTCACTAATGAACGAGTATGAAATCGGGTGCAAGGAAGAGAAAAAACTGACTCAGAAGGGCGAATTGGGATGTCATTTTCGCTCATCAACGGTATATGTGCCCTAGAAATGTACCTCATGTGTGTATAAAATGAATAATTGTTTTGTAAATAATAATGTAAAAAAGTGTATACTTTCCTCTCTATAATCAAGATATAGTAGTATTTTAGCATTTGCTTTATTAATAACGGTAAATTGAAGGAAAACCCCGAGTATATAGTTCTATGTCTTTCCAAAGAAATATCCCTAAAACATTAGCAAACATTCGTAAAGTAATCTACGGCTACCAAAATATCTGCATAGTTCTAAACTTTATTGCGAAGAAAAGTAATAAAGAAAGAGAAAATGGATGATATTAATAATGATAACGTCATTGTATTAACGTTTTTCTGAAAGTAGTCCAAAAAATTTCATTTACGTAATGTGTTCATTGACATATTTTCAAATTATCATTTACTATTCGAAAATTTGCACATTGAGCTGAGATACTGAAAATTTTGATAATGAGGCTTCAGGGAAAAATAAACAAATAATTTCTTGAGGGTGCTCAGTATTTTTTTCTTTAATTCATTAACTCATACAACTTAGATCATACTTTTCATTCTATATATGTCATTTCTTGATTGGCGTATTTCTTATATCACAGAAGAAAATATATTAAAAATACAGATAGAAAAATTTAAGATATGTAACTATTGATCACCCTACCAAAAAATGGATTGGTTCAAGTAATCAATTTTACGTTATGAATAATCCTTATGGCATTTATAATTACTAACATCAAAATATTGAGATAAGTGGTAGATACTAATAAAATATTCTCACGCGAAAAATTTTAACGGTTTCAATTAAAGAGTTTCGTATTCTGCATTTTAGCTGTTATTTTTTACACCAAATCATTATATAAAGCGTACCTTATGTTTCTTCATCCTTTTTAATAAATTCGTTCTGAATTGATTAATGCAGAACGATACTTCCATTAAATAGAATGAAGTTCACATTATATGTGAAATTCACATGATTTCTGTGTACTGTGCATAGTATAGTATTTGAAACAATCTTTTCCAATTGAAGTATTATTCAAACCAAAACGGTAAATAACACATACTGAAATAAAATGTCCCCTTTTGATTCTGCTCAAAATTAATTTTATATATTAGCTATTTCTATTTAGTAACTACTTCTATTTGAATTGATATTTTAGGGTCGTTCTTTTTTAATGCAGGAGCTACCTGAGACATGATTGGTACGATACCTGAAAACCCAATGCTTGACATGTTAAAATCCGTGACGCAGGCAAGCCAACGTGACAAGGCACGTGCAAGCCAAAATATTTTTCTCCTTCGTGGAATATTAAAACGATTGTCTCCCACAATTTAACATTTCAAATAAGTACGTAGAATCTGAGGAACAACTTACAGTTGCGAGTCGTATCGTTTTTCACTACTCCACATTTTCCAATTTCCTCTCACCATAGGACACAAACATCCATCTACAAGATCATAATGCCGTTATTGATGGATCTGGTTTTAATGATGAGGAACAATCAATATTAATTACAGAGAAAAATAGATCGAGGTTTTTTGATGCAATGAAATTGCCTTCCCTCTGCATATCCAGGTGGTCCAAAACGCTTTGCATCCTTTCTCTGGCAATTGGTAGATAATGCAAATGAGTGGCCGCATTTGATGAACGCAAAACAAGAAGTCTAAATGACAATATTTGGAGTGAGGAAACAATATGAATATACTATAAGTTTCGTTGGGAATACACGCACACATTCGTGGGTCGGCGTATTGTTGTTATTCATCTGAAAATTAGACGAACAAGGAAAATTTCCGATTTGTATACTCGTGTGTAGCCTATATGATGTCCTATAACATGAATGTGTGCTTAATTTCCTCACAACTGAAATATCCGTCATTTATTTAGCATGAAGTTTCCGATTGATCTGACTCATGGAAAGTGAGTTGGAAGTAATTTTATGCAACATATATGTCATTACGGTCACATATTGGGCAATATAAACACTCAGTAAGCATTTAAATTTTATTTTTCTTTCATAATGCTTTATTGTGAGCAATATATCAATATTGTTGTCAACGAATTTGAGGGAGGATAAAAGTTACCAGAAGAAAGAGGTACGGTGGGGCGTAAAAAATGGAGATGCCACTGCAGGTGACACCTTTTCTAGATTACATTCCTCAAGAAAAACTAATGCCGAGTTTTTATAGTTTACCAAAAAGCTATTATACTCTATTCATTAAAATCGGCTTTCACTCAAGTTCTTGATTAAGGTATAAATTCTAAACAACAAGAATTTATTTTGCAGGTCAGTCAATATTCGCTGTATTCCTTAAAGGGAATATTTCGAGAACAATTTAGTACATTAATATAATAAAATGAAAGTTATGCTTCATATTTCCTTATGATCAGAATTATACTACCAAAATATAACAATCGCAGTGGTTGGTCATTACAAGAGCTGCTGTAGAGCGAATTCAAATAGTGAAAAATGTATTGTAAATGGAATAATTGCGAAGACAATACTCTAGTGATTGTCATTAAAATCTATCCCTACCAGACAATAATTGTTTTTATTTCCTTATAATTATTAAATATTCAAATTTCATTTTTTAGGCAGTCAAAAGTGACATTCCAGCTTTAAACTAGTGCACCTGAAATCGAGGACGCGTAACACACAAAATGGAAGCCATAACGCATCAATAGATAGTTACTCATTTTGTTCGAGAATAATACGGAGTCGATTGAGTCAGTAGAGTAAGTACGAGATTCAGCACTGTTTTAATTGTCTGTTGGGGTCTACGGTTCGTCCTGAACACTGGGGCGTCGGATGCAATAGGGCTTAACCACACTGAGCACCGTAATGATATTTCCAATTCTCTGGACAGACGATATGAAATACTAGCCGTTTATAAGGCAAGGTAATATAAGTTCTACTCAGCAGCGCAGCGCAAGGCAGTTAGATTTCGATTAACTCTCGTCCCGCTCCATCTCACCCCTTTCCTGCGCCTCTCTTCCTCTCCCCGTGGAACACACACCCGTGTGTAATTCGATTACAACTTGTGAGATTACGTGCAAACCCAATTACGTTAAGGTACCTCGGCCTTAAAATCGTCGTAATGGAAATGAAACCTTATTAATTATTGTTAGCTATTTTTCGTCGAGCTTCTTATTGCAAAAAATACCCCGGAGGGCGGAAAATAGGAAGCAAATGAATGAAGTCAAATTTTGAACACAAGGTAGGATTTATTAATTACTTTCAAAAGTTCGTTTAGTAATGTCAGTGTTCACATTAAGCGTTTTAACGACCTTTGTGGAGATCCCTAATTGCAAACCGGTTGTGCATCCGCGTAAAGAAGAAAGTGTAGCCCCACGATCTCGGGCGGGCGCGGCGATTGGCGCGTTCCTCGTCGTCGCTCGCTCGGCGCCTGCCCGCCCTGCCGCCCTCTGCCGCCCCCTGCCGCCCCCTGCCGCCCCCTGCCGCCCCCGGTCGCCCCCAGCCCTTCTGTCGCCGCCAGCAGCAGTCTTCGCGCGAGGGCGGCGGCGGCGGACACGGCCACGGCGATAATGTGCCCCGGATTGATGACACGGAAAGCGCGTTGGCGTCTGCCGCGGGCACATGACGCCGACGTCACCGCCCCGCCACCCTCCCTCCGCCCTCACCCCCGTCAACCCCTCCTACGCGCGCCGCCACGCGACCGCTCGCTTCGGCCGGTGTCCCCTGCGGCGGCGGCGGCGGAGGTGCAGGCCCCGCCCCCTCCGCCCCCGCACCGCCCCCGCACCGCCCCCGCGCCGACCCCGGCGCCCCTTCCAGCTGCCGCGCGAGAAAAACTACACCGACATGAGAAATGGCAGTGATAAATAACATGGCACGACGAGAATCCCACGGGAATAAACGAATACTGGAGCATGTGGAAAAGAACGTCAAAAGTTGAATGGGAGCCGTAAACATAACACAGGTTTACAGTTTTCTTCCTTGCCACGTTGCAAATTTCTTAGCTTTCAGCGAACTATTAGCTTTTAATGCGATACAAAACTGTTTTTGACCTGTTTCTTATGAAGGCCTCAGAACATTAAATGCAGGCGAGCTTCGATTCTTATAAATGGCTTTCGTCTGGCAAGTTAATTTTGATTCTGTCCGTTGTCATTTTCTGGTCGATATTCCTAAACAGATTTTGTAAATTATTTCCTTTCTTATTTGTTTTTGCAACAAAAGATGAAGCAAGTTGCAATAAATATTATACTATATTAATTTTTCATGACAACTGATTGTTCGTAAGCATTGATTACAGTTCAATATAATCCAGGGTTCAATAAGCAAATTTGCTTGTGGAGATAAGTATCATATTTTATATTGTTATAAAATACGCGATTTTCATTGCTTCACTCGTTAGCGCTCAACCTAGACGTTTTCTATAATTAGTTAACTGAGTTACTTTCTCGTCTATATCGTACTTGCATAATAAAGGGAAAATATTGTGTTACTGTGGAGGAAAGTGGTGATTTTTCAACAGAAAAACTTATTGTGTGTACCTGATATCAAAAACTGCATAAATCATGGTATGCACATGCTATATGCAGCAATTACTATTTCTAGTACATTGTCTTTTCAGAATCCAGGTTTTGTTGGTCCTTGATACCGAAAAATTTGTTTGCGGCAAAGTCTGTCTGTGGGTCATCCGCCTGTGGACAACACAATTCCCTAAAACATTCAGACGATTTTCCCCAAAATTGACAGTCCGCGATCTGGCCTTGGAACTGGCTTTGTGATCTATCTGGCTTTGTGAATTCGAAACGGATATTTTGATTCTTTTATTTCCTCACAAAATGAAATTTCCGCTGAAAATTCTTGAATTATTTTTTTCGTATAGAGGAAAATAATCTTATAAAAGATGACCTGGCCACTAAGGCTAAAGGGCCAAGGCTGCCTCGGTTCGAAGGGTCACGGGTTCATATCCCGCCCCGGGCATGGATGTTTGTGTGTTTTTGCAGTATGTATGTGTTCCCTCACCGTTACCCCAAAGTTGAAAAGTTATAGCGGTCATTACCTGACCGAGAAATTGAAATGAGACCACATATAAAAAAATGCGTATAAAAATGGCACAGGTCCTATTTTCAGTGAACTCTATTTTCGAAAATTGTAAAGATTTAAAATACCAAAAACTACAATATTAATGATAGATATTTGTTTTCTTAATTAAATCTGTTTCCTTAATTAAATCAAAACTAGATCTTGAAATAATGGTACGTAAAATCTCTGAATTTTCGAAACTGTGAAGGCATATATACAACTTTCTTTTTGAAACTTCCAGGGGTTACCCGTTACTTGTGTTGAGGGAATATTAATGGGGTGCTGAACACAAGAATCCGTGTTCAATTCCCGCGGTGGAAAAATATTTTGCTGGCTGGAAACACTTTTGCAAGTTCAAGTCGTGTAATGAATTTATCCCCTTTATTTCGCTCCGTGTGTCAATCTGTCAATGTAAGATAAAAATTTCATTAGTAGAAATTGTGTTTAACATGAAAAATTATCGTAACTGTTATAAATAGCTAGTTTAAATTTATTTACAACCACAAATGATGTTTGTGGCTATGTTGATAGTCACAAATGTTTTTGCTTAAAATATTATCAAAGCATATGGGTAATCTCTCAAATATTTTAAGGTAGAGGTATCGAGGTTCAATAAATGAGATTTTGTTTTTTACTGTGTGATTGATGTTACAAAATCAATGTCATTATTATAATAAAAATGAGAATAAGTTAATTACTTCACTTATTAATTGGATCTATTGTTTTGTACGACTCTACCCAATTAATTTGGTAGATTGATTTTGTCCCAATGTATTTAGTATTTTTTAAACTGCTTTCTTTCAGCTTCGTTTGCCCTGAACATCTACAGTTTTCACACGAGCTTGAAAGAATCAATGTTGTACAGCATCACATCGCGTTGGTAAAATAGGCTTCCGATTTTTAGCACACGTTTTTCCCACGGACCCGAGGAAGCTTCCGAAAGTAAGTGAGCAAACAGACCGTTAACGACTGCTGGCGTTGATTGTCTCGTGAGAGGAGCAAATTCATCACGGCGCCTCAAAATGAAACAAAATATATATGTGGGATATATAGCAGAGAGGCAACTTGGAAGTGTGGGAGAAAATGGGAATTTCGCTAGAAAAGAAATACGAAAACCTGTTCGCACGAAAAAGAAGCTGGCGCAAGTTGGCCGCTCCCGGGGGGAAGCGGCGCCAAAGGCTCACGGACAGGAAAACGAACGAGCGGGGGCGCGCAGCAGGTGCGCGGGAGGACGGATGGCTTCCACGGCGCGCGGGGTGGGGCGGGGTGAGGCGGGGTGTGGCGGAGGAGGCTGGATGAGGTGGATGAGGCGGGGTGAGGCGGGGTGAGGCGGGGTGTGACGAGGTGGCGGAGTGAGGCTGTGTGAGGCGGGGTGTTGCAGGAGAGGTGAGTGGCGGGGGAGGCTAGATGAGGCGGGTGAGACGGTGTGAGGCGGGGAGATGTTGGGTGTGACGGGATGAGGTGGGGTGAAGCAGGCGAGGCGGGGCGTGGCGGGGAATGTTGGGTGAGACGGAAGAATGGCGGTGTGGCGAAAGAGGCTGGACGAGTCGGGGCGAGGCTAGATGTGGCTGGGTATGGCGGGATGAAGCGGAGAAGCGGGGAGGCTTGACGAGGCGGGGTGAGACGTGTGTTGCGAGGTCTGTCGGGGTGAGGCGAGGTGGGACGGTATGTGGCGGGGCAGGCTGGGTGAGGCGGAGTGGGTGGGATGAGGTGAGTGAGGCGGGGTATTTAAGGATGAGGTGCGGAGAGGGGGCCGGGGGGGCTGTGAGGAGGCGGGGCCGTGGGTGGCGGAGAGCAGCGGCGCAGTGGAAAAGCGCCTGTGCAGCGGGTGACGACGGGGAAACGGACCGCTGGAGCGACACGCGGGCACGGGGCAGCTGGCCTGAGGGTCAGCGGGCGATACAGGGCAACAGGGGGCGCTGCACTCCGGTTATGGGTCCAGCGAAATGAGACAGGAAAGGATGAATTGCCCGGTAGAGAACTGCGGCGACCGTGTTACGGTGGTTGTGCAAGGAAAAGAAAATGAACACGTCTGCGCAACTCGGGATGACGACTATGTGGAATGATGAAGATGGGGTAAGGGGAAGGAATTGGGGTAGAGAAAAAATGCTATGTCTTCTTTCAGTGAAATTTCCATTAACGGAGGTCCACTCTAGTTTAGTCTTCCTCCACATATTAAATTAATAATACAAAGGATTAAGTGACCAGACAAACACGTCTTTTTCAATTGATTTGTAGTCCTCGCAACTAGATGAAGTTGCCTCAGGTAATGTTAAGTGGATTGTGAAGAAGTGTAGGGATGGATATAGAAGCAAAAGAGAAGGGTACAATGTCGATGACGAAACAAATAATTTAGTGACGGGCGTACACTGATTAGATTGCGCGCAATTCAGAAGAAAGAAAAAAAGCTCGTTAAAGGGACGGGTGCATCCACTTCAGAACAAACTGTCATTTTTATGCATGGATCAGGCGGAAGCGCAGACTACGTGGACGGTGTCGTAAGTGAAAAGTATTTCGTTTTCATTTCAAAGCAATATTATCTCTGTGAGCTTTCATGTGCAGGACATTTGCCATAAAAGCACCAGAGCTTTATTAACTTTCAAAATATGCAATATTTTTTGGATTGTTTGTGTTTCTTCACTTCCTTTGAAACGCCTACTTCACTTTTCGGGGCTATTCCCGTTTAGGAATTACTCATTCCCAGTACCAATAAATCCGAATTCTTTCAATAATGTTCAACACAATATTCCACCCACGAACTTGGTTTACAATAAATTTTGATATTTCAGTGAAATGTCATGTTCTATAAACACGTAGAACCATATAACTTAGAAATATAACCGTTTCGTGTCAGCAATATTTTCGACTTTGGTTTGATATGGTTCATAGTGAAGCATTAATCATCTGCTACAGTATTGACTATAGGGTTCTTGTATAAAATATT
This sequence comes from Teleogryllus occipitalis, assembly GCA_011170035.1. Classification (NCBI taxonomy): domain Eukaryota; kingdom Metazoa; phylum Arthropoda; class Insecta; order Orthoptera; family Gryllidae; genus Teleogryllus; species Teleogryllus occipitalis. The sequence continues at coordinate 15,664 of BLKR01016364.1, read as the reverse complement.
AAGGAACGATCTTATTTGTGACTTTGAAGTTCTTTAAAACAAGTGAAACCTAATTTATTAAAACATGTTTATGAACATCCACTGTGTCCCCCATTATTAGAAGAGATTAACTAAGAATTTTAAAGGTGATTGTTAAGGGTTTTGGCGTATATATATATATATATATATATATATATATATATATATATATATATATTACTGCTACGAATTAGACTTTCTTGTAGTGAAAAAGATAAGAAAACCCTATTCAAGTTCCAACCATACATTTCATACGAAAGACCTCATTCGTGAGATCATCTTCTAAAAGGAAACGCCTAAACTGTGCCACCGCCATTTGGAAGTACTTCGGTTCATTGTTTACTTTTAATGGCTAGCAATACAAACTCTCCATCCGATGGAAGTCCACTCTCTAAATGATTTATGTTCATGAGTGCGGAAAAGTTTTTATTTGGGTTCATGCTCATTATGACTTTTATTTGTTTCTAAAGAACTCCATTAGAAAACCTTGACAGGAAACTATACCTTCCACAGTAGATGATATAGGCATTTTAAATGTTAGATTTTATGTGACAGTAAAATGGTTTAGCACTAATTTATGTTTTTTGTAATTGGGAATATATTGGGGTCAGCTTTGGAATTCTTATCTGAACCCGTGAATGTAGTATTGTTATACAATAGATAATATATCAACAATCAAAGAATCAATCGTTTTTGAAGAAGGATACTGAAAATTATTGATATAAGCGGAATATAATACTATTATTCGCAATTTTTACATCCAGTAAAAAATTAATATTAAAATATGAAAACCTAAATACGCCGACCAGTTACATGTTTGATATTTTGGGCCAGTTTTGTGTTTCAAATAACAGAAATTTTTTTGTGAGACATTTTGACTCATTCTTTTAAAAAATTCTTAAAATGAGGTGACCTCGTTTACAGTGCATTTGTATAGACGACATGCAACGTGCACAACGGTTTTTATTGCTTTACCACTTAACGTTTATACTCTGAATGTTTTCCTGTTGAATATATACGATCCTCTAGTTGCAAACAGTGGACCGATCAGTCATTGCCGATTACTAAAGGCCGTCCCGAATTTACGAACTTTTACGAGATGAATGTACTGTTGAGATGTTTTGAGATGTTTTACCTTAGAACTCTCAAAAGTAGTCACATTTTCAGTTTTATCTTCAATTTACATCACAAATTTACATATATATATATATATATATATATATATATATATATATATATATATATATATATATATGTTTCTTCATTTTCTAATTTCTTCATTTCTATAAGTTTTGAAAGTAGTTACATTGAATTACTTATATCGCATTACCTTATAAGCTTTTGATTTTTGAAATAACAGTTGATAACCGGAGAGTTTTTCTTAAAATGAAGCGTAAAAGCTTGTTTGATATTTAAATGAGCTATATGCATTTCAAAAATGATTAACATACATATTTTAGATTTGCAAATAAATTGTAGATTGAGTAGCAAAATAATATAGCCACAATGTAAATGATATTGTGTAGAATACGAAAATACACAGAAAAAACACGTATAGGGCAAGACAGAACAGTGATAGGAAATAATTAAATGAAATATTTATTGACATTCATAAAATATTTGGACAATGTTTGACAAATCAAAGAAACATTAATTTATTTCATGCACGTATGAAGAATATAATATCGGACTAGAAAAGATACTAGCGAATGATAGATCAAGATTAATAAAACAAGTGATAGGTGGTGTGAAAATCACGAAGAAGAAACGAGTTTTGCAGATCTGCTACGCGTCGTAATGGTGGACGAACACGCGAGATGTATTGTTAGAAAAGATAAAGAGTATGTGACAGTACGGGAAGCTTTAGTGACGTCCCGGCAAAATGTAGAATTTTCGAAGGGATGCTTATTTATCGGAGGTAGTTAGAACTGTTGACGTGTGAAAAGTTAGGTCAAAGTTAAAGGGAATATTTATTCTAAATTTTGATTTAGGAAATGTTGGTAATGTATGAAGAAATAGATGCGGAGGAAGAACAAAGTATTTGATGAGCGCATGAAAAATCGTACAGGAGACTACGACTTCGCATTGTTCAAGAAGGCAGAATTTCGGCAAAAAGAAAGCCACCAGCTTGGAATATTTATTATAAAATGAAGTAGAAGGTCATGATTGATATAACATCCTCAGAATGTAAAATTAATAATGATGGCAATGCATTTTGCATTCGTAAGAAACAATAAACAGGTACCTGAAATCCACCAACTATGAATGTATGCTGTTATCTTAGTGTGAATAAGGTTTCAAGGTATTTATTGTAAATATTGGATTTTAGAAAGAGTGTACTATTTTCATTCCGCTGGTTTCAATATGTTTTTTTAATAACAGAAGAAGTCGGAAATATATTATTAATAAATAGCGCGACGCCATTGTTGCATTGCGACTTATATTCGAGTGGAGTACTTTTATTGGCTGTAGTGTAAGCGTAAGTATTCGTTAAAAATAGAAAGTAAAAGACAGTCTTAGTGTAAAGGCCAAAGTGTGACTTCGTTGCGGAACCAAAGGAATCTCTGTCAAATTTGGAAAGAAAATTCTAAGTGTAACACGGATGAGAAACTAAACGTGTGGTGTTAGATTTTTGAAAACATTAGCTTAACAAATTACACGTGATTTCTGCACTTATCATAAAGAAAGTTTCTATAACATAAGTGATTCTCTAGCTGGAAAAAAGGGAAACGACAAATTACGGGCCAACATATAATAAAGAGGATAGCAGTAACGTAAATAGTGACGGGACATGTCATTAGAATTCATCACGATCATTGATCCCAGAGCCGTCTGAAACCTGTTTAGGACCGAAGCATGGTGTGACAGAGTATGAAGCGGGGAAATGGATTTTTTTAAAATATTGTGAAACACCTGCTCAAATACTGACAAGACAAAGATAAAGAGAATAAATTGGTAAATTAGTTACTTGAACTTTGTTGCAAATTGGTTATTCGGTCATGTGTGACTTAACATGGATTCTAAGTTTAGGGGGAGAAAAAGTAAAATTAATCAATTCATTCTAAAATATATTATTATTATTATTATTATTATTATTATTATTATTATTATTATTATTATTATTATTATTATTATTATTATTATTAGCGCATTCTCATCACGTTACACGATTAACGGGTGTAACTGTTAGGAGCAGCTTTTCAGCCGTATCCTTCGGTACGACAAGGTGGTTACGTCTTGAATGTGTGAATTATGTGGTGATAGAATGATGTTGAGGGGTGAGAGAACAATCAAAAGTACGACCTTGCCTACCCAGGACTCGAACTTCCAGCTTCCTCGGCGTAGACGACGGCTGTCGCAACCGTCTGCGCCACACGGAGCCGGTTTGGCTGTTGCTGTTGTGGTTATTGTTATTGTTATTATTATTGTTGTTGTTGTTATAATTGCATTTTCTCTATTCCTCCTTAACAAATTTTGTCGGTAACTGGTGCTCGTCTTACCGGAGATATTGTTGGCAATAGGTTTGGTTACAGAAGAAGATATTAATCATATTCATGGATTTATTACAGGCATTTATTTACAATGCAGGCTGTTTTCACTCGAACTGCGCGATATATCTGTGACCAAACTTCCCGAGTGTTTTTGTGACATTTAACTTAAAAAAATGTTCCATATGAGACGAGCCCGAAAAACGGTTGAAGGTTTATTTGAACGGAATTGAAACTGACTGCATTTTGTTCTTTATTATATAATTTTTGAAAATATACTTACACAATTTAATAACAAATTATTTTTATTTTATAAATGTATATTAATATGTATTTAAACATTTGAGATAATTATTGTACAAACTCATTGACGCTTGAAACATTCGAACAGGAGACCACTGCTTAACTTGGCCCTTCAGTTTCTGCCTCAGATGAAATCAAACAGTCTAATCACTTATTACAGATTTAAAGTATGAAATTAGGTATATTGGTCGCAGTAGATTGAAACATTTTTTACAGATACTATTTTATTATATAAGTGTTTACTGAAGAACGAAACTTGCAAATCAATACAATTGCTCGAACCAAAATAGTGTGTATTACTTTTTTGTATGTTCAGTGAAGTTATCTTACTTTCTCGTGAAGACTTTATATTAAGTTTACAATTGCGTGTTCATCAATTATATAATTTCTTACTTCGCATATTTTAGATCTACTAGTTCATTTCAAGTTGTGTCTATTTTTGTCCATGATTAATACAATATGTTGCAATTGAAGAAAACGTGCTTTCATCAGAACTAAAGGCATATTGATTTATAGCATAGAATTAACTATAATTAGATCTAGCATCTTGGAGTTATAATTGTCCTTTTGCACTTTACTCATTGTGAATTTCAAAATATTAATTTGAAGTACTTAAACACAAGTATATTTAGTACACAAACGTTGCATCTGCCAGGTTTTCCACGAAATTGATGCCAGGAAAGTAAATAAATATTACAATTCGAAGAAAGACTGCGAATGTTGAAGGCGCTTACGAATTTTATAGTAAACAAACTTCTCAAAATGTAGGCTTGTTAATTTGTTTATATTAGAAAATAGTTTGTATAAATAAGTATAAAATAGTATAAAACGTTTTATGGTATTCGAAGTCGTTTAATATTTTGTTCGAAATGTAATCAATTTTTTCTCCCGTATAAAAAGAAGACATATGATATATTGCTGAATTCGCGCGTAGTACTCCAAGATATCATTTCGTCCTCGGGTCATAAAGAAACTATTTGAATCTAAACCTATAAACAGCCTGTCACAAAAAAGGATATACATCGTAATTGATTTGCGTTTATTTCCAGACGCTCGTTTATCATCGCCCTTCTGTGTGAATTCTGTTTCCAGGCGATTTCCAGTCAATTGTTCATGGGGTGTCAAGAGATAAGAAAAAAGTCCGCCAGCGCAGTGATAGAAGAAAAGTAATGGATCCCGTTGATCCCGTGTGAGCTCGGCGCCGTGCGTCGCCGGCAGATCGCGCTGTGCGGGGCCGCCTCGCCTTCCCGGGAGCGCGGCAGGACAGGGGCGAGCGGACGGAAAGGAGCCATGCTGAACGAGGCACGGAACATAATGGGCAGGTTGCGGCACTTACGGAAAGTACTCGTCGTAAACCAATGCGCTGTAGGGAGGCGCGCCTGAGATTGGCAAACGCGCGGCCGCGCCGGGAGCAGGCGGCGGCGGCGGGGCCGGGGAGGGAGGCGGCGCGGAGGCGGCGGCACGCCAAGTGCGACGGAGAAACCGCAGCTCCGCAATGGCCGACTCGCAGCCCGCTTGTGTAAGTCATATGTACATTGCAATACAGCGGTGAGTGAGTAGGTCAGCGAGAACGAAGGAGTAAGGGAAGGAGTGGAGGAGGAAGAGCGGCGGCGGCGGCGGCGGCGGCGCGGTGCGGCGAAGGTGAGGCGCGCGGTCGCGAAGAAGGAGGGGGAGGCGGCGGCGGGAGGGGGAAGGTGATGAGCGGGACGGGAGGGGAAGGCGCCCGCGGCTCAGGAGTGTACAGCTATGGCTGACACCGCATCGCATTATAATATTATAAGTTGGTGTTCGGCGCGGCGCGGCGCGGTGCGGCCCGGCGCTGTGCGACGCCGGCCCGTCTGCGCGCTCGCCGCCCGCCGTCGCGACGCCGCTTGCCGCGACGCCCGCCTCTTCGCAGCGCGTCGCCTCTCCGGACTGAAGGCGGCCGCCTCCCCCACAGTGTTTATATCCCGCCTTCGGAGCCTGTGCTCGTCGTTAATTGATGAGGACGCATTGGAAAAGTTACGCCCCTTTCCTCCATCAATTTAAATGCCATTGGAAAAAGGGTTGCAGTTCAGAAACCTCAATGGCATGAGAAAAGCACACACTAGAAATGAAGTGTAAGCAAATGTTATGATTGAAGCAGTAGTGGTAAAGATGTTATTACGGCTTTCGGTAACGTAGATACCAACCAGTTTTGTGTCAATAAAGGCTCTCTTGCTCAGTATCTTTGCAAACATAAAGCATCCATCCAATGTCATGTCAGTTAACCTTGTTGTCATGTTTCCTATTATTAAGTAGAAATTACATTTTTTCAAATGTTTTATTTCCTATTTAAAAAGATTCATTAATTGGAAAGTTCAATTTTGAAAAGTTTTTTAAGGAAAATTATTTACTTAAACTATAAATAACGTTTTCAGACACTTTTCATACTTTTGTGAATACAAAAAAGGATTTAAATTGCCATAGATTGTTTATACAATGAGAAAGTAAATCTGAAAGCTGATATAATTTAATTGAAGATTTAGTAAAATATAATCTCTGCCACTAATATATAAACGATTGAAGAATCCCATTAATTGATTATCCGAAGTGATATTTATTTCTTCTCTCTTAGTAGTATAATTAGGATAATTACAAAAGTGGAAATCTTGAGGCGATAACAGATCTTGTAAATTATTCATTTAAACAGTGTTAATTGTAAAAAAATACGGTTTCTATCGGTAACCTCGAAGAGATTTTGCGCTTGTGTATAAAGCTAAGATAACAAATGAAAATGATGATATATTACATCGAGTGCAAAAATGTTCAAAATTGTCTACACATGCATAAAACTAAGTAAGAGATTTTCCTAAAAGATATTCCCCCGAGTGTACCGTAAAGATAAACTTAAAGTGCAAGGGATACAACTTCATTCTCGTATTATAAATTGTTTACAAACCTGATTACACCATTATTCGGTGGAGAAATTCCCCAACATTTTGTAAAGGTTGTTATAGCTGTTTTGTTGGTATTGGCTATCCAAGAAGTACTGCGCGACCTTTTATATTGCGCGAGTTAAGAGTTAGAAACTCTACAATTTGCCTCGCCCTTTTCAGGATAAAAGGCGCTACACGAACTTCTGAGATGAGAGGAACGTACGTCGATTTCACTTTCAGTGGACGAAAACTATATAGACGCAATCCGCAACCTTGCTTCTTACACGAAAGGTTTGAGGAACAGGTAAGATTCCTATCTTATGAACTTTTAAATTAAAAATGAAAATCTGAGGGTATGATTGTTTCCATCACGGCAGCTAAAACTATGTTTCCTTCTGGACATTTGCTTCCAACGTACATATTGAAACTCAAAATATTAATGTATTTCTGACTCTTGCACTGAAACTTCGATACATATCAGAGAGGCATGGTAGAAGTGTGAACGTACCCACTAATGCTAAGTCGCAATAAGCAGATATACTGTAATCTTACAGTTTAAAAATATTCCTTATTTTTCGTGTATAACATTAACAATCACACTATTTCTTTTGACGAAGAAAACGACACCAAATAATATTTAATATATCATGCTGAAATAGGCAAAACAAATTCTAAAGTGGAAAAACATTTTTATGAACGTAATGTTCTTACATTCAGAGCTTTTGTTGGTCTTGGTTGCACCCATCAAATTAATAAAAAATATTTATTTTAAAACGATATAATGAATAATTAACAGGAGTACTGTGTAATTATAAAAATACTAAATAAGCCTGTGACAAGTAACATATTTCAACTACTGGGTCAATGACCCCATCTCGATCAGTTTTTTCGATTAATTTCACTGATATGTAGAGCAAATCCTGAGATGGTCCCTTGTTTTGCTTCTGGACATAAATGTAGATTCACTAGTCTCACCTTTTTTGAGCTCTCCTTTTGTTAGTTACGGTAGGAGTAGAACCGAGAGTGTTTATTCTATTTAGTTAGCGATACTAAAAAATTAAATCCGTACATCATTTAACGTTGCAAATAAGTTTTCTATAACTAGGGATAGAAAATGTAGTTTTCAAATGTTGAAAATCTCGCTTTCCTGGAACTTTTATTCATCATTTAACTATGGGTAAAATGGTGAGGGATAGATTCTGGAGCTCATGAAAACGCACGCATGTTATATTTCTTCCCCATACGGCTTTTTCTGTTCGCGACGAAAGTAAATCAAATACTCTAAACGTAATACATGGAACAGCTACAAATTTATTAAAAACTCACATTGGACTTGCCATTTACATTTTTATTATTCAATCAATTTGAGACCATTCCCAGTAAGTTACTACGGAAAGTTTGACCAGTGGATTAAATCTCAATGCATTTTCTCTCTGTATTATTCGACTTACTTAATGTTCAGAGTAAAAATCCACATATTGTAAATGAAAATTACGATAATAAAAAAATATTAATTGAACAAATTATTCGTTTGATTATTGATGCACAATCATTCATGTGTAATTCCAATTCCTAGTTCTGTTCGCAAAAAGCAATTTCAGGGATCTAATTGAAACAATAAAATAATATAATTTGATTTATATAGTCAAAGAACAGTAAAACCGTATGTGAGGTGTGAAGAAGAAGTACAATCTACGCCCGTTTCCTTCAGCTCGAGAATTTCTTCCCCAGATTTTAAACATAAATAGTTGAATGATGAATAAAATTGCAAAAAAGGTAAAAAACACCACGAAATTTCATCCTCGAGCTATACAAAACTTACTTGCATGGGAAAAGAAACTAGAGATTGATTTGATTTTTTAGCATTACTAACAAAATAGTAACTCATACCCCGACTCTACTCCAACCTCAATTAGCAAAAGGAGAGCGCAACAAAACATGTCCATAATACATTTTTAAATTATACAATACACTTACTAACGTAAACTAACGCATTATATACCATTGTTATAATAAATATTATTTTTCTTCTTGAAGGTCATTGTAGTCTCTAAGTGTATAGAAACAGTTAAGTAGCAGGAAATACGAGTATTTTACTTTGAACTTAAATTTGAGTATCGTTTCTAATTGTTTAATGTTATCTGGCAATGTGTTGTAAAGTAACGCCCGTGTATTACATTTGATTACTTGTAGTAATCTGTTGATATTGATACCTGATGAGTGTGATTTCTTCGACATGCATTTTAATTATAACTACCAATACTGCATAAAAATATGTTCCCACGGTTAATTAAATCAGATCTGACCGAAATTACAGATTCGTAAACAAATAGGCAAAACAATCGTAAGATTCCAAGCTCAATGAAGAGATGCTAGAAGCATGGCATTTGCTTATTATTCGTATCTTTTTTATCGTAAAGCTTCCTCAGAATATTATGCTGTATCTCAGGAGTGAATATGTATTTGCAAAATTCAAGCAATGAGGTGTATGAAGGCTGATCAAATTTGAAAGAATTTTGAATGCCTATCGTAATAGTCTTCATTTAGTGTTTAAATAAATTTATATGGACATTCTATTTGTAATTTGACTGCATTAAGATACCCAGAAATTTTGTTACTTAAACAGGCAATTTCGTATTGCTCATTTTCATTGGCGCTTTCAATTGTCGGTTCGAAATGCAAAAATGAATTGATGCAGTCTTTCCTTTGTTAACTATTAATCAATTATTACGAAACCAATTTGAAACATTGGTAATCGTACTATTAATTTCTTCTTTTCTGCAAAGAACCTTAATGCCATGAAGAAACAGAACTATTTTCCATTTCTGATGGTCGAGAGCATATCGCTTACTTATCTGTCATTATCCGACGCAATCACATTCTTTACAAAGTATCAAGATGATGTGGTCGTATTTGCTATATTCTTTGTTATTTTTCATTTATTCTTTCATAAGCGCATGAATACTCTTTGAATCATTCCGCGCTGAGCCAGCGACCACTACACATCGTGCATCGCACAGCTCAGGACGTTTCAACTTAAAACTGTGCAGTATCAGTGACTTAAATTTTGTGTACCAAACAGTTAATTAAACGTCACAAGTGTAGTGAACCGATCCAAATCCGTGCTATTAATTTTTCAAGATTAATAGCAGTTTTCAACCACCAAGCCCTGACCTAGGTCAGAGCATTCGGGAGCCATGGTATACAACACGACAGAAATGGAAGTCACTTACAGCATCGACCTTCACGGGATCAACACGTCTTCGCAGTTTCAACTGGCAGCTCCATCATTCACATCATTGGATTCAGCCAGAAGCTGCAGGCAACAAACCCCGAACGTGGAAAGGAACCCCAGCCGCCGACCCAACACAAGGCTCCAGTAAGTACAGTCATACCGACGCGGCCAGCGGCCTGCCTCGCGGCCAAGCAAGCCACGACCCCGCCAATTTCAAAAGCAGTGATAAGACCAGCGACAGTGTAAAAAGAGGCCACGGTGACATTACCCCTCCCCCCAGGCAGCCCATCAAAAAAGTAATCCAGCAGCAATGAATATAGTGCACCCGTTGGCAATAGAAATGCTCCTCTTGGAAAAGACAGTGATCAAGGCAAAAGATTCAACTACCTAGATGTAACACGAGGTAACACGCGAAGAATATAAAAATACACCCGAGTTCATAGTGGACTTAAGAAATGCCATTAAATACTTATTAAGCACAAATAGACAATTTCACACTTACAAGGATTCCACGAACAAGAAATTTTCAGTCGTTTTCAAAAACGTTCATCAGTCAGTAACTCAGCTAGAGGTATGCGAAGATTTGATTTCAAAATACCCTTCATTGATCATTGTCACAGATTATACAAAGACGATATTCTCATTCCGGTTATTGCAGCAGAGTTTGCCAGGAAACAAAGTGAGTAAGAGCTAAAAATTAATCAAATATGTAACCTGTGTGTTAAAACTGAAACAAGACGTAAAACACATGGTCCAAAACAATGTTGGAGGTGTCTCGACTTCGGCCATATAAGGAACAACTATAATAATGGAATTGTATGTGCATTCTGTGCAAAAGACAATTACACTATAAAATACCCACAAAAAACAACACCAACATGCCACAATTGCAAGGGCCCGCACCAAGAGGTCCGCAGAATGTAATTGCTTAAAAAAAATCAGACACCAACAAAAGCAATCTTAAAACTATTACCCGTCAGGTAAATACAAAAAACACTACCTCCGCCCCCACACTCACAACTCGTAATTTTCCTTATCTTCGATATATTCGAACCATACCAAATTTACATACCAAGAAAACTCAATCACAAATCAGCAAACAATAAAAACACCCACACTAAAGTAAATAATAATAATAATAATAATAATAATAATAATAATAATAATAATAATAATAATAATAATAACACTACTAACTCAATAATGCACACTATTGCTAACAACATTACAAATTACTTAATGAATATTAATCAATAATATCATTCCAACCATAATAAACAGTATTCAAAATTCAATCACATCTTATTTTAATAACAATAACGCCAGAACAGCGTAACTAAAATTTTTTTTTTTTTTTTAATTTATTATTATCCTTGTTCGATTACATACAGAATCTTTCAAGGTATTGAATACATATATATACATAACTATTTCAAGTAATAATCTATATACAAATTAACTGGAAGCTACAATTTAACTATATACATAATTACTGAGGGATACCCTTACAGGGACCTCTAACATCTTGTTTTAATTAGTTAAATACATTTTTTTAATTTTTGAGAAACAAAACAATGGTATAATGTATTGGCAGTCGTATAATATTCTTTATATATAGTAGTCAAATTATGGAGGTTGTAGTAAATCTTTTGAAAATTTAAATTTAATTCTTGAATATGTTGAAGATGTTTTTCCTAGTTTAAATCGTTCATAGGCTGGGCTAGAGTGTAAGGATGTGTAGAAATTTTTTGAGATTTTTAGTATCCATGTTTTTATGTTTTCAATTGAAAGTTCTTTGTGTAACTGTTCATTTCTTATAAACCATGGTGCATTAACTGACCATCGTAGGAATTTATTTTGTATAACTTGCAATTTTTGAATGTGTATTGGGGCAGCACCTCCCCAAATGGGACTAGCATATGTCAGTGACGGTCGTATTATATATCTAAATATTGATAGGGATGTTTCTATGTTTAATTTTGAGTTTTTGTTAATGAGTGGATATAATTGAATCATTTTGATAAAAGTGTTTTTAGCTACAGTTGTAATATGATCTCTCCATGTGAGTCTTCGATCAAAATATAGTCCCAGATATTTTGCAGGTTGTGAGGTAGGGAGCCATTTAATTGCTTTACCATTTAGAATTAGAGGATAGATTAATTTTGTTTTTCTTAAAGTGAAAATTTTGGCCTGGCATTTAGAGTGATTAATAATTATGTTCCATTTATTAAACCAGTCAGAAAGAATATTTAAGTCATCCTGTAGATTATCTCTGCCTACAGGTAGATCTTTATGCGATGTATAGACTGCTGTGTCGTCTGCAAATAACGCAATTTCTGAGTCTATTAGTGAAGGGATATCAGATATGAAAATATTATACAGAGTTGGAGATAATGGAGATCCCTGTGGAATTCCAGTTGTCATAAATCGAGTTGTTGATATTTCAGTGTTGAGTTGAACTTTAAAACTTCTGTAAGTAAGAAAACTTTTAATTATTTTCTGTAAGTAAATGGGAAAACCATATTGTCTCATTTTGTATAGCAAGCCAGTATGCCACATTCTATCAAAGGCTTTTTCGATGTCCAAAAATAAGGCCAAAGTATGTTGTGCATTATGAAAGTTAGTGATAATATGATCAGTTAATCTTAATAATTGGTGTGTAGTCGAATGGTTGTGACGGAAACCAAATTGTGCATTAGGTAGAATATTATTGTTATTGATAAACTTGTTGATTCGTGTTAGTAAGGCTTTTTCAAAGATTTTTGAGAAGGTGGGAAGAAGACTAATTGGTCTGTAGTTTATTGGAGACGTTGGATCTTTACTAGTTTTGTGTATGGGGATTACTAATGCAATTTTCCATTGGTTTGGAAAATAATTTAATCTTAAACATGAGTTATATATGGCAGTTAAAGAATTAATTGCTGAAGTAGGGAGATTTTTAATAATAATATTAGGTATTTTATCAATTCCAGGTGATTTTTTGTTTTTTAATTTTTTAATAATGAAACAAATTTCTGATGGAGAGATAAATTTAATTTTTTCTGGTACAGTGTGGAAAGGAGATTGGAATTCTTGTGTAATTGTATTATGAAATAAAGGATTTAAAATAGAAGTATTATTGAAAATTGATTCAAAGTGAGTAGCTAAAAGTTCTGCTTTTTCTTTGTCTGTAGTTGCAATTCTATTGTCTTGTTTCATTTTGGGGATTTGAGTAGGTTTTTTTGTTATTTGTTTAATAGCTGACCATAGGGCTGTTGAGTTAGGTTGAATTTGTGAGATATAATTATTAAAGTTTTGATTTCTACATTTAATTAACTTATTTCTAATTGTTCTGGTTAAGTGATTTAATGTTTTTTTATCTGTAGTGTTACGGTTCATTTGCCATAGTCTACGTATACGATGTTTATATGATATTAAATTTAATATTTCTTGAGATATTAAATTTGTTTTGTTAATTGTATTTTTTTTAATTCTTCGTACTGAGGATAATTTGATGGCAGTTATTATATTAGAATGAAATCTTGTAATTGCTTGGTCTATGTCTTTTTCATTAATAAGGTTTTTTGGATACACATCTAGTTTTAATATATTTAAATGGAACAGTTTCCAGTTGAGTGGTTCGGTAAGTAGAAAATTTTTATTTAAATATGGAGAGTACGATGAATTAATTGCCACTAAGACTGGGTTGTGATCTGAATTTAGAGCAGGAATAGGATATTGAGAGATTGGTAGTGTAAAATTATTAGTAACAATGATATCTAATATATCAGGAGTTACACTGTTATTGTAGGAATAAAATGTTGGAAAAGGAGGGGCATGTATTTGCCAACTGTTTTGAATAGCAGTTTCAAGAAGCAATTTACCTTGTGGAGTTGTTGTGTTACAACCCCATTCTGTATTTTTTGCATTTAAATCCCCGATTAATAAAATTTGATTTGTACAATTTAATATTGATCTAAGTATTGAAATTGGTATTGTATATTTTGGTGGTTTGTAGGCTGTTATCAAAGTTGTTTGACCTGAAATTAAATATATATTTATTGCTAAAAGTTCTAATTTATTAGAGGTGGGTACATAAATTTGTTGATGTTTTATTGTTCTTTTAATAATAATAGCAACACCTCCACTAGAATGTTTAGATATTCTGTCTTCTCTGTAAACTTGATAACCTGGAATATATAATTTAATACTATTATTTAGATGTGTTTCTGTGATGCATGCAATGTCAATTTTATGTACATGCAGGAAGTGTTTGAACTCTAGTATTTGTTTTTGAAGTCCATTGGCATTCCAATTTAATAACTTAAGAGAGTTAAGTTTGTGGTCCATTACTTATATAATTTGGAAGAATTTGTTGTATTAAATTTTGTATATGGGGGATTATAGCATTAATTATCTGAGTTGTTACAATAGGAATAATAGGTGTGAGATTATACCTGTTGTTTGCGGTATTGTATTGTTGTTGTAAGAAGTTTTGAGATCTTCCAGAAGGTGTAGGTAAATGTGGGAAGTGATTTACACTTTGAGTATTTGGTGCAGGTGTAGAGTAGTATGTGTTGTTAAATTCTTGAGTAGTCCTGTTATTTTGTATATTATTTGTATTTCTTCTGGTTTGGATATATTTTTGATTATTAGTATTTTGATTATTTGTAGAATTTTTAGCAAAAACTGGGCAACCTCTGTAATTTGCTGTATGATTTTTGAAACAGTTACAACATTTTGGAATTGCTGTTTTTGGTTTGTTACATTTTGAATAATGGTGGTTGTCTGTACAACGAACACATCTAGGTTCCATTTTGCAGTTTGCCTGAGTATGATTGACCCTCTGGCAGTTTTTACATTGTATAGGGCTTATTTTATTTTTAAATTTAATTTTAACAATACTATTGAATAATTTATTTAATTTCATAATATCTCTTCCCTGGTCATTATCATAGAGTTCTAGTGCACAGATTTCTAATGATTCTCTATTTTTGCCAAACAGTCTATAGACAGATATTATTGGGAAATTTTTACATAACTCTGTTTTAATTTCCTCATTGGAATATGATAATGGTACATCATACATTATTGCAGAGAGTGTTTTGTTCGTCGGATCTCTATATGTAAAGTATGGGATTTCCTTAGAGTCACAGTGGGTTCTATAATTTCTATAATCTATTATATTTTTGAAGAATATTGATATATGAGAGTTTTTAACTTTTGTTTCAAAATCATTAGTGGTTATGGATTTTATTTCTGAAATAAAACTTGAGAAATTACGTAAGATATTGGCAGTTTTGGGGATATTGATTGGAGGAATGGTAATATTTTCTAAGTTTGAAGCGTTATCACTTACGTCTTTATCTTCTAGGTCACTTGCTGCTGAAGGTCTGCTTTCAGTACTACCTATATTATGTCTGGAGTTTGATCTAGCACTATTTTCACTACACTGATCATCTGTTCTTTTTCGTTTGGAGTTGGTATAATCATTTTGACTTTTCTCCAAATTTGGAATAGGTAGAATACTATTGTCATTTTGTGGGTTATAAGGAACACTTTGCTGGAAGGAATAAATTACCTCTTGTTGTGATTTTACAATTTCCCTTAGTTCTTGAGCTTGTTGCTGAAGGATTGCGATCTGCTGTTCTAAAAAGGCAATTTTTGGATCTTGATAAGTTGAGTCCGAACCATAAACAGTATTTTGCACTTCACCAAGGTTTTCATTTAGATCTGTTTCGTTT
>BLKR01016363.1:0-30004 GCA_011170035.1 Teleogryllus occipitalis | reverse complement strand
AAAACTTATTTCTATTTTCTACTAAACCAGGATAAAAAATAATATTTAAATACTTTTTAATTTTACTAATGTTTTGTTTTTGTTTAGTTCCATATCATTTGAGCTTGGATGTGACAATCTATATCTTTTTGAGATCAAAACATCGCTTCGTTGGCAATTCTTCACACAAACAAAAGAAAGCGTACGTGAACGGAGCGGTGTATCGTGGGTGGGCGCTGGGCTCTAGATTCGCGGTGCAAGCACAACACTAGCGTCGCAGGGCGCAAGTCGATAACCAACACTTCCGTCACTGATATCTTTCCAACCCAGATGTTCTTTCAGGCCTTCCTGAAGGTAGGGAAGGCTCTGTTACTTCGAAGAATTTGACGTTATGCCTCATTCATACACCAATTATATGTTCATTAAAGAAAATTAGAGCATGTTAGTCATTTTTAGGCTTGCATATTGCAATAATATTAGTATTTTATTCAACAACAATTAATTCATTAATTTTTCCTCATATTTTGTTTTAAATAAAAATGTTCCGCTAAATTTAGTTACAAGTGCAATGAAATATACGCATATTAGTGCTTTTCCCCGCCAATTGTGTATTTTTGTCTGTCCCTTGCTTCATATTAATTTTTAGTGCTTTTTCAAGCATCTAAGACGTAAGTTTAAATGCCTTATTATCCTAAGTCTATTAATGACCTAGGTGTCAAATTCTTAGAAATTTTGATAAAATCAATAAGAGGTTTTTTGTTCGATTCCAAGCAGGATATTTTGCATGACAGTAAGTGTCCGGCCAGGAGGTATTTGAACCTTGAACTTTAATATTGTATTATCACCAACAATGTAAAAAGTGAATGATAATTTTTTAGTTATTTTATTATTTTATTAATTTAGCTAAAAAATTATTTTAAATTATTTTCCAAACTTTTTTATTTGCCTTGAACCATTTCAATTGAATTATTTTTATATCACACTAAAATTGATTCCAGTTAATCGGTTAGGTTACTTTTCAACTAATTAATCGATAAATTAAAATTCATTTTTCTTTCGGTTAAAAATTAATGGATTTCAATTGTCATCACTACGCCCGGCGAATTTAAATCCCGAGGCGGCCGAGCGCTCGACGTCATCGTCGTTCGAATGCCCTGCACATAACCGAGGGGTGAAATGCAACCGGTCGATAGGTCCTTTAAACAGATTATATGCGCATGTTTTCTTGGATACATTCCCGCACACCTTTAATAACATTCGTTGAATTACATAAAAGAGATAGCAACGAATGTTGTTGACAAAATCTAGCTAGAAATGATCGCTCCTTTGTTAGTAATAAAAATGATTTTACATCGAAAACGATCTACAGATTTGATATAATAGTCATGTCGTCTAAATAACCTACTCCCAACTCCTCTTGCATCTAGGAAACTGATAACTGAAGAAAACGGGCGCTGATACTGGCTGCGTCCAAAGAGCGCGCTTCCGCCAGAATGCAGCGCAGCGCTGCAGAAGCGCCTCTTGGAGGAGCTGCGGGCCTCGTCTCTTCACGTCTATAGAGCGATTTTCCTAAGGATGAGCCAAAGTGACAGCTAGTGCTGGCAACATAACTGAAGGTTCTGCGATCGTCGTGCTCTTGAGCCCAATAGAATCCCTTCCCGCATTCGTTCGTTTGCAGTTGGCGAACTTGTAAATGGCTTCGACTCTTCCTTTTGTGATGTACTCGTCCGACAAAAAATATAGTGCGCCACGAGAAATAATTGAAATTAGGAAGTGCAGTGTTATGTGCGCTTCTGTAAAAATTCTTTTTTCTATTAACATTACATTGAATTTACTTTTCGTGATAAATATTATGTTTGTTTTAAAACAGACTCGAATGCGAGATGCGTACTGGTACACGTGTTTCCGGCTATTGTGCTGTTGTGTGGCGAGCTCTGATTGAGAGCTTTCTATTTACATTCGTGGCAGTTTTCTTTTACTGATTGTGAGAGCATGTTAAGAGATTTTCCACATACTTAATTAAATTTAAATATTTCCCGAACTCGCGTACGTGCATATATTTAAGTGAAACTCACTTCTGCAAGGGATGTTTTCACAGGAGCCATAACCTAACACTTTACGAAGAGGCGTGGCTGAACAGCTGTCGCGGCGGAGGGATACTTCTCTGAAATACATGTGATGTTCACTTGTTTCCGCGAACTGTCACTTTGGCTCATCCTTAGGAAAATCGTTCTATACCTCTGCGGCGGCAAGCCATGCTGCTTCACTACACTCAAATGCTCTACCCTGGCCCTACAGTCGTGGTCGCACACACGAGTTCTTGATACGTTGAATACACACTACTAGTATGTACGGGCGAACGCAATGAAAACTTGACGGAGACGTTGGGCCGCCTGCCTCAGGACCTCTGGACCAACCGACCGCCGCGACGCGACGCGAGGGGCTGACCGGGAGCGCTGAAGCAGAGGCGACTGGTGACGCCACCACGGTGACCCCTCGGAGCGCGGACAGCGAATCCGCTGGCTCCCACGGAGACGCGTCGATTTCGTTCCCGGAGTGACCGGGGAAAGGTCGCGCTTGTTGCGACATCAGAAATCTCCGTGTCAGTTCACACGGAAGTGTAACGAATTTTAGCTGACGCAACGACACTTTTGTGAGTCCATGTCATCTTTCCTAAAGCTATCAGAATTTTGAATTATCAGATCTTATATATAAGATTTCTTGATAAGATTTCTTGATAAGACAAATGTTGCAGAGGTTTGTTTTATTGCTAGTTAAAGCAATGCTGCACAACAAGGTTTAAACACTAGAATGCAGGAAGGTGACTTCGAAAGCGTGGGGCGTTCTATGTGCAATGTTTTCGTTTGAACATTGATCTCACAAGTTTTAACATTTACAAACATTAATAATGATACATAATTAATATATTAAATAATTTTACATAACGCTCGTCGCTCCTTTATTCACTATTCAACTCCAAAATTTGAAGAGTAAACGAATAAAGAATATTCTTCTCCGAACGTAACATGCACTTGTTTTATCCATTTGTAGCGATAAGTAAAAATTAGGAGGTAGTAATTTCGAAGATAAAAATGTGATCAGAGCGTTTCCCCGTTATACGTCACATATTTTGAAGTAACATAAATATAAACTAATCCACCAACTCAAACACACCGTTAAATCATTCTTTCACTTTTAATTCATTTTTTCTTTAAAGCCTATTCATTTAAAATTTTATTACCGTATATATGCATGCCTCGCAAACACTTACATCAAGATATCTACTCTTATCCGCTTTATTTTTGATAAGTCGGTTCGCTATTTTGAATCTTTATTTCCCCCCATCCAGACGTCTCCCACCGACGGGGAACCGCCTCAGCCGGAAAAAGTTCTAAGATGCCGACACGTGTGATAGTGTAGGGTACGTGAATGGGTGTAACTTAGATGTAAGTAAAGGACAAAGAAGGGGAAGATCGCGCGTGGCCCGTGGTCCGTTTATTAGGACCTTGCTCCGGCATCCGCCTGGACGCTAGAGGGAGGGAGGTTTAAACCAGTGTTACCCTGCGTTGCGCAGGGGTAAGTGGTATTGTTGCTCTACCACTCTCAAAAAAACCTTCCACTGCGCATGCCCGAACGTGGCCTCTCCCTCCAAAGATCCTAATATTTCCCCGCTTGCCTGCGCTCTTTGTCGCAACATAGCTGTCTCTCTGTCTTTCTCTCGTGCGTCTCGCGGTAATTCAACACTGCGAGTTTGGCGATAACAAACTGATGAGTGAAAAGGATCAGACGAAAGGCAGCTTACGTGTTTCTACGGTAGGGGTTGTCCAAACGATCAACAGAAAATAAGCCGTGTCTTGAAGAAGTTTCGGTCTCCAGTTCTTATTATACCATGGCTAGTGAGCAGTGACAGTGTGTTTTACACAGTAGCTGCTGTTATTGCCAAATTTTGTTCGCGATTGTGCTCTTTATAATGGCATTTTCTTCATCATCCACCAGTGTGTCGGGTAGGACCCTGAGAGGCCAAGCGCGTGAAATCTTTTATCGAGTGGTTCAGTGCTTTCGCCAGCTCAAAATTACATTAAATTTGCATGATGGAAATGTAATGCAGATGGCGAGTGATGCGAAAGGGATTTCGGAATCCACAGTGAACACCGTAATTAGGGAAGGGCTTGAAAGTGTAGCGAAGGGTCAACTCACATTTTCAACTCCCAAAAGGAAAGATAATGGAGAGAACAAAACTGATCGAAGTGGATTCTTTCACAGATTCACAGTTATAACAAGAATAGGGAAAGGACAACTATTAATATTGAAGACGGGTTTGTCGATGATGCCTTGTTGATATTCTCTTCGGAACAGAAAACAGGAGTTCATCACACGTCAAAAAACATATAGTAGAATGGCTAAATAATCATGGAGTTGCTTTCGATACATTACGCACAAAAGCCCAGTTATTACAAATAATGCAAAGTATACCCACTGAAAAACGATACGTCGTTGATCAATCATTGAACATGGCCACATTCCTCTCCGTTTTCCACCGTACCATCCAGATCTAAATCCAATAGAACTTGTTTGGGAATTTATAAAAGGGTGCGTGGCAGCAGAAATAATTGGTGCACCCTTAAAAGAAAAGAAACGTTTTGCAGAGAAGCGTTTGCACAATACAGTGCTGAACAATGAAATAAATTCTGCGAGCAGGTGCAGGGAATAGAAGCGACATATAATAATTCAATGTGATGGACCAACACATTGATGAATTCGTCATTTCTTTGGACACTCCTGGCAGTGCGAGTTCTTGTGAGGAGGGGGGAGCGATGACGAGTGACGGTCAGTACGATCGCTGCGTCTCGCAGTCGCCTCTCCTTCTCGCCTACGCGCTCCCTTATCGCCGAGAGGAGAAATTTCAGCTGACGCAGGGTGGGGGCAGCCTCCGAGGTTTCACCAAAGGTACGTCCGCCATGATGGTTTTTTTGCGAGCGGTTCAGCTATAGTTTAGTGTTACCTAACGCTAGTATTTTTTAATTAAAATTTCAGTTTTTGCTGAAGGAATTCCTTTTATTCGGTCTCATATCAAAACATTAAAATATTAACATATTTTTATATATACATACGTTAAAATGTTTTGATGTATAAATTATTGCAATAAATGGAAATATATTTTCATCATTGGCATATGGATTGAATGTTAGTCTACGAAGAAAATATACGTATGTGAATCCACAGTATCCAACTGAATTCAATTAAATTGGCACAGAAAATTGCTGGCTTGGGCATGGTTTGAGAGATATTTTCTCACCTATCAAGTCCTTACTCAAAAATTGCCCTTAATCTTGTTGTTAGGTGCAGTCACTATCGACCAAATAAGTCTGATTTTAAATTATCATAAATTTTAATACACAACATAAATAAAATTAATACGAATTGTTTTACTGTTATATAATTAATTTTTTCGAAGTATAAATGGCGGGTAGACGGTTCGCAAGCGTTACAGAATTATTTAGTGGGGAACGGGACGAACCTGCGTTACTGGTTACCCGGAGGCATTCAAAATACTCCAAAATTGCGATACGTAATTCATGGACGGTCCCCAACGTTAATCTGATTTCATTCCGTCCTTCACAAACATTTCAATGCCGACAACTCGGGTTTGCAGGGGCAGATGCAACTCGCACGGCAGGTTCCGCTTAAGCAACCAGGAGTGCAGCGTTCTCTTTGCCCGTAACGCTCTTGTGCCTGACGTTTGGATATACCGTAGAGGTTCTGCCAGTGTGCATTAGCAGCGACGACCTACAATGTACCAGCTTCTCAGATTCTACCAAACTACGACACAGAATGCCATTCTACCAGGAAAAAAAAGGGGGGGGGAAAGAGAGAGAGATAGAGAGAGAGAGAGAGAGAGAGAGAGAGAGAGAGAGAGAGAGAGAGAGAGAGAGAGAGAGAGAAAAGAAGAAGAAAAAAAGAAGAAGAAAAAACACTAAATGGAGCGAATTGGCAGTTTTCTCTGGAGTGGAACGTTCAAACCTCCAGCCGCCAATTTTAGCCATTGACGAGGGAAATGAAGTATTGTCTCCGCTTACGCAGCAGTTTGACTAAACCCCAAGAATGGTCTCGGGGCAAATGTTCCTTTTTCCGTTTCCCTGATTTAAACAATTAGGAATCATAATGATTTTATGAAGGGGCTTGAAGAAATGCGGGTAGAGTTGGGTTATTTAGGTACGACATCGGTCACTAGATTTTATGAAGCAATGTAAATCTCTGGTATATCAGTCATGCCTTCGAAACTAAGCAATTAGCAACTAAATAATTTGAGTTCCAACTTTCTCAGGATTAAGTGGTATTTCCTGTGTTGGATCTGGATCTGCTTTGGCCATTTAGATAGTTTAGAAACATACGACCAGGAGTTCTCGGTTTCAACAGTAAATTTATTTTATTACACGCCAATGCAAATGTGTTTGGAATGTTGTGCTTGCCGCGAGCATTTGCCTTCAACCTGTTCACTGCTCAAGGGAGGAGAAAGCAAAGTCATCGGTCAAGAAACGTTGCGGGGAGTAAATCATCACTTGGCAGGGGAGTGGGGGTGGAGGGGGGGCCCCAGAAAGTAACAGGTTCTCTTCGCGTACAGTGCTTCCTGCTATCATCTCCTATGTATGTGAGAAGGGGGTGGCAGTAGTCATTCCGTGGCAGTTCAAAATAAAATCCACAGCTCCTCTGCCGTTAAAAGTAGTGATACAATAGTACATATTGATTCACAGATTTTCAGAGTTCAATGAAATAGAACGTGCGCCATTTTCATGTATGCAATTCGCGAAACGAGAAAAAATTGAAAATGAGACGTGCGCCATTTTGACACGCGTAATTTTAGCCAATTTAGACAAGCGAATAAATTAAAAAAATTAAGTTATTTCTGACAAAATTTTGTCGGTGCATCTTGTGAAGTACCTCCAATCAACCTAGTGGTGCAACAATACGAAGCTTCTTGCATTTTTTGTAAAGGCTACGTATTATAATACATGAAAGGGTTGCCAACAAGCAATTTCTTTTTCTCAACGCTCAGATTCGAAGATTTATATTCCCCAGTTGATCTGGACGAACTCAACGCAAGGTGAGTTTGATACGGGTATTTCGATTATGGGGGATACTCTACATTAAGCCTCAACATTTTCCAAATTTTCTCAAAAATGGGTCCAAAGTTTATTAAATAAACTTTCCTTAGATAGAGCAAAGGTCGCTTAAAAATGGCGCAAATTTTCGTTCAACTCAAAATTTCCGAAAATAGCAAGAATGTTCGAAGTTTTTTCTTCCTACCACTACAATATACAAAATAGTGATTTTATCTTTAATGATATCTATTCCTCAATGATAGATTCTGAAATGAGGTCATGTATAATATTTAGAAAATATGAAATTTTTACGTAATTTTGCGTCAAAGAGGCAATTTTAAATATTGTTTTTTCAAAAATAGCTCCAACTTTTTTCATATTTTTTTCCAATGGATAAAGGGCAATTATAAAATTCTGCAAGTCTTATTTTCGGCAAACTCTGTATCTTTCAAAATTGGAAAATACCTACAACGAAGAATCTGAATTTTTTTCCTTAATCAAATGTCCTAAAAAATTAATATTCAAATAAAGTCGTGTACAATTTTAAAAACTACTAGTTTTGACGAAATTTTTGCTTGAAATAAAGGCAATTTATAATTTTTATCTCAAAGTGTCTCCAATTTTTTTAATTTTTTTCCCTTAAACGACTCTTAAAAGACGTCTAGAAATGGCAAGAAATTGATAATTTTCGTTCGAACTCTCTGAGTTTTCGAAAATTCCTAAGTTATAGGTGCAAGAAAATATGTGTTATTGGAGGTTTATTATGGTATGTTATCACTGAGGATGAGGTGACTGATAGACATGGCGGAATGGCATGAGAAACGTGATTCATTGAGATACCGGGCGTGTCAACTGCTATTGTTAGTCCCGTAAGTGTAGTGAATGTTTCCCCTCAAGATGTCTGTGATCTTCCGTCGCTCGATAGTGAGATCTGACGCCGACCTACATGTCGGTTTTCACAAAACACGAATCTTCCACCAGCCACCGCCTTAGCCGGAAGAAGCTCTAAACTCCCGACAACTGCGGTAGGGTAGTATATGTAAGCATGTAAGTGTAAGTGTGTGCAGTTCGAGGCGAAAGGACAAGAAAGTGGAAGGAAAGATCGCGTGAGATTCGTGTCTCTTATGTTAGGATACTGCTTAGGCACTCATCTGGTGTTGATCAGAGCGTCCATGGAAAAGCAATCAGAGCACCCGGCTGCAGGCATTCTCTTCGACCTAAATGACAAGCTAGAATAAAAAATTCTGTCCTCACCGGGACTCAAACCTAGTACCTCCCGGTCAGAGGCACTGCGGTGACATCAATTGATTCCCTGACTCGCCTTTCCCGGTATCAAAACGACAGAACGAAGAGAAAATTGCAGAGGCGTCGTTTTGCCCACCATAAATTTCACGTGGATTGGCCAGGAATCAACCAACAGTCAACCGCCGCGATACGGGGCTGAGAGCCGCGCTATTGCGAAGGCAGTAG
This sequence comes from Teleogryllus occipitalis, assembly GCA_011170035.1. Taxonomy (NCBI): domain Eukaryota; kingdom Metazoa; phylum Arthropoda; class Insecta; order Orthoptera; family Gryllidae; genus Teleogryllus; species Teleogryllus occipitalis. The sequence continues at coordinate 21,455 of BLKR01016363.1, read as the reverse complement.
GTTCTTGGGAGTTGGCGTCCCGGCCCTAGGGTGTCGACAGTTCAGCTCTGGCGATCGTGCCTCGGATAGGGTATAAATCACTCATTTCCCGGGAAATTACTTCTTTTGGACGAGTGGACTGCTGAAATGCCAGCTACTGAAGAATCACCGTTGGCCCTCTTTTCTGGGTAGTGGGTCAGTTTGTGTGATGGGCGGCTTGTTATTCCAGATTATGCACCATTTATAGTAAAATAATAATAATAATAATAATAATAATAATAATAATAATAATAACAACAACAACCTGGGAATGGATTTCTATGTATATTCATATTTACTAAATAAGCTAATATCGATACTAATTTGCATTATCTTTGTTTCACTATGTGTACAGTTGGGAAATACTACTTTTATTTTCCATATTTTGGGTTTTGGTACATATTTGAATAAAAGTACATATATTGTTTTATAAAATCTTATGAAATTGCATGACGTCACTTTTCTTGTAAAAGCTCATAAAATCAGTCCATATAGCATATTAAGTTTAAGAGTGAAATTTCATTAAATATTAAAAATGCATCTCAACAAAAATATCTTAAAAAGTGTTCAGTAATTCCTTTAACATTAGTGTTTTGAAAATTAGGGAGAATTGATAATGGAAAAGCAAGTTAAGAAACTGTAAATATTTTAGTTGACGTCACAGATTTAGACATCAGATTTCAACTTATCAGCTCCTCAATGTCAGTTACAATTCAGTCAGAATACTATGTTCAGTTCACAATACTAGGTTCGGTTCTATTAATCTCTCTATTAAGCTAGTGTAAACTGTCAAAAGTAGCACAATCATCCAGAGTAAAATTAGAAATTACATTTTAGAATTTAAAAATAAAGGATTATCAACTGACAATAAAATAAATAAATTTTAAAACAATTCTTTCATTTCATGTAATAATGGCTTGAATTAATATTTGTCCCCTCCCCCAACATTGATTACAAGTAACGTTAATACTTGTAACCATATTGTATTTCTAAACGTCAATGCTCAAAATTAAAACATCTATGTTAATAAAATATCGACCCCAAAACATTGATGTTATTAAACATCGATGATTTTAAAACCATTGAAGTTCATGCGAGAATTTTAATTTGAAAGTTTATTAAGGTTTAATTGAGATTTAATTGTCAAAACGAAGTCAAAAATTCGTAGGAAAATTTATAAAACTTGGATTATCTGATTCGATATTTCAGAAATACAAGTTTCTTTATTGACGAAAACAGGATTTTATGCATTTTCACCCTTGGTCATATTCTGAAGAGTAATTTATGCTGAAAACTATTACATAATTTTGTTATGATAGTGATGCTAGATCACTTTAATATTATTTGTAACTGGTCGCATTATTTGCAGCTCATTATACAGACAAGCAAGGGTAATTTCACATATAAATTGAACATCCAGAATTAAAACCCAACACGTCTTGAACATCACGTCATGAATGCATACGAAACTACGATATCATTGCATGATGTATATCTTAAGCATATCTGTAAAATCGTAGTGGCAGCAGAAATATTCTGGTAATCCATAATGATTATTAATGAAGCATCGAGGAGGTATCAGCCACAAACTAAATTACAATATAAGTTTAATATAAAGAATAAACAACGATACACAATAAGGGAATAATTCATCCCATCTTCAGTGGCTACACAAAGATGAAAGAGTGAACAAATACAATTACCATATGAATTTATATAAATAGACATAGGAGTACGAATAATGTAAAATTCATAAAAATAGAATACGTAACAAAGTAGCATGGTAAAAACATGGAACATGAGTGGGGAGGCTGGTCAGTCAATAGTTATATTATGGAGCTGCATTTTACTGTGGTTGTTCATTAAGGCTTATTAAATTCCAGTTCATGAATGGTTTTAATATTTCCAAATTTTTTGAAGTGTTCATTTTATTGCTCTAAGTTTCTAAATGGAGAATTTTGACATTTTTGGTATCATTTTCGAAAGAGTGATTTTCTTTAAATAGTTGATTGGTAAATGTGAAGCTCTAATTTCTGCCGCTTATATATTCTTCCCATTCTTCCCGACAAGTCGAATGTACAATTCACTGAACATAGAGAGAATTGTTACATTAACGTTAATGTAAATAAAACCGCTTTATTCTCTGTCTGTCTCTCTCATCCATGTCGCCCTCCAAGAATGAGATTCTGGGAATAACTTCTCATATTGTCATAAAGCTGCATTGTATGGCAATGCCACGTACCGTGGTAATATCGAATTATCGTAATAAAAGTTCAAACAAAATTATAGCACTATTTTTTTCAAACTTTCTTTCATATTGCATTTAAATCGTATTTTTGTGATAAAACATAATTGTGCTACTTTCAATTAAGTTTCGCGGATTGCTTCAAAAATAATATCGTAGGCCAAAATAATATCTAGGCAGTACAGCCCTGAAGAGGACCGCGACATGTCGGTCGAAACGTCGGCACCCCAGCCTTCGACGCGGCGTCACCTGGACTGCCCAGATCATGCTTCAAAAATACATTAATACATTGCGAATACAAATTATAGAAGAGTAAAAATCGAAAATTGGGATTCTCAATCGTAATTATAAATAAAATAACTGATTATTCATATCCTTTTGATCCATTCCTGATCTCCCGGGAAATTTTCACGTAGCTCATTGTTGGAGGGGGCATCTGTTTCATTAATTTCCAGCAGCAATTACGCGAAAACTACTACTTTTTCAAAAAGAAAGCACATTACCTTTTTAATGAGCTGATTTTCTGGAAGTGATTTTGTTAAAGGCAAAAATCTCTTTTTCAATTTTGTAGTTTTCCAATGAAAGGTTTTGCATTTTTGAAAAATATGAAAAGTGCAGCGAAAATGAAACCTGCACTATTCTCTTTACTCTATTCGAGAACAAAATTTATTTTAAAAAATTAACACGATTTTTTAGAAGAATTATAAAATGTTATGGAGGCTTCATGCAATGTTCCCTCAGAAATGAAAATATCCGTTTGAAACTTCCAATGCTCAAGTTCGTTCAAATCGATCGGGGAATATCAATTTTGGAGAAAATCTGCTGAACAGTTTAGGTGATAGTGACCAAAGACGGACGGACAGATGTTTTGTTGTCAATCGATATTTCGGCATCAAGAACCCATAAAACATGGATTATAATTACACCTCGTGTTGGCGGAAGTAAATTATAAACAGAAACGGAATTTATTCACTTTTTCGTTACCAGGGCCAGGCAGAAGGAATTTTTCTATAAAAAATTCGTATAATAAAAGTTTTCGGGTCCATGATTACAATACATTCTAATACATTCGTAAGGGCAAGAAAGTAAAAATAAATAAGGCACAAAGAAACTTCAAAACAGTCAAAATTACTCGCTCCGTAATTTTTGTATTTGACACCTGTCCATAAGACAGTTCGTCATTAAATGCACAGAAAATGATCGGTTCAGAAAAACTTACTTTTGCCGTCGTGTTCTCAGTCGTTGATCCTAACTTCATTCCCTGAAACAACAGGGTTGTAGATGCCAGTTCCAGCTCCTCAAACAAAGTTGGATGTTTGTTCTGCAAATGAGCCACCAGATTGGGCGAATTTTCCATCATTCTTAGATGAAGATAACACGTTTTACAAGTAGCAAACCCCTCGCCTTTTGCAGATTTCTCGAAAAACTTCCACAGGGCTTTGTCCGAAGACATAGTACGTCAAAGGTCCCGGTAGATTACGAACGTGATTTTGTCAGAGATTCGAGCGCAGGAACACAAGAACTAACCCGGCACCTGCCCAGGCGACGAATATGGAATGGATGAAGACGAGTTATTTGGATAAACATTGCTTGTCGCTTACTCGTACACGTCCTAGAAACTTAGAATCCTTGACACTTCGTAGAAACTCAGCTGATTATCTGTCGAGAGCATTCGCGTATCGGACAGTGCCTCTCACATCAAACACATCTTCCCGCAAGATAACAATCAATGCGCGGCTACTGATAACAACTATCTGAATGTTCCGGGTTTCGCACGAATTTTTTTGTGATGACGAAAGATGGATGAGTATCGAAAATAAATTAATTACGATTACGTTCCTTAGCTATGCGTTTAACTCATTGTTTCCCAACAGCAACAGAAAAAAACCGACGGTTTTGTTGTTATTATACCAGCCAGTACAAGCTGACAGAATTAAGAAACATGTTTACTTAAAAAGAATAGTGTATCAAGACTAATACAATCCATGTTCGCGCTTTCTTATTTGCTAGAAAATAGAGTTTAGTGCACAAAACCTAATCACTGGCGTTGTACTCTCGAACTTTTTGATGAAGCAAAATCTCAAGTTCTGGAAGTTATTAGAACTCTTATTCTTTAGTTACTTGACCACATAAAATGACATTTCCTGGCCAAAATTGTAACTCCCGTACTACTTATTATCAAAATGTAATTGCAATAAAACAAAGAAATTTTTCAAAAAAACTTCATTTTCCGCCCGTATCTTGGACCTACTTAACTTTTAACGGAAGATGACCTCGGATTTTACGACAAATGTCTACATTTAGTTCCTTTAGGAGATTGTAGAAAATAATTACATATGTTTACCAATCATGAAAAAATAGATATTACTGAATGCATTTAATAGTGCCTTTAATGTCCTAAAGGGGCGGTTGATGCCTAGTTTTATATTTTTTGCCTAAAATCAATATTTTTTAAGTATATTTTAATTACTAATTTATTATTTTTTTATACCGCGCCGCAAATACTCTCCAGAATTTCTCGAAACGTGAATATTCACTGATCAAATACACAATAGACTATGCACGGAAATCGTTCACCGAATACACTGAAAAACACGAGGTCTACAAATTAATATAAAGAGGACGTTTCACGCTCGCCTCCGAACACACTTCTTATGCAATTACACCCATTTCGGGCGCAGCTGTGCTGTTGACAGGTTGATGATAATCGTCGCACCGCGTCGTCTATGCAATCCAGGCGAGGAAAGACACAGGTCAGGCAAATTCCTAATACCAGACGAACAATGCCGAAATACGATGATCGAAAGCTTCTGGTTGTCGGTTCCTGAGTTCCTGAGATCATGAAGATCTTATTTATGATAGAAAGATAATATTTTGTCGTTTGTGTAGCATGTATTTGTAATAAAGCTGCCGTAATTCCTGCCCTCAACAATAGCCAAGCCGAAACGCAAAAAAAACCTTTGACAGATCAAATGTCAATTGTGCAAGACGCCGAAGTGAAAATTAGAATTGGATTGATGCCTTATTTTTACATGGCGGGACTCAGCCCATGAGGCCTGCTCTTTCGTCTGACCACGCAAAGTTCCCTTCACGGACACTCCCTTCACGGACTAGGGGAGAAAAGAAGATCCGTATTACTTAGGCGACGAAACAAACAATTCCGGCAGTTTTGTCTGTGTGTGTGTGTGTGTGTGTGTGTGTGTGTGTGTGTGTGTGTGTGAGTGAGGGTGTATTACCTGGTTGTTGGGTAAGCCGCAAGAACTAAACCCCAAATTGTAAATATTTTGTAATAGTACATCATCCCGAAATTATTTTACTTGTTTTATGGAGCACGCAATTCACCGGCAGGTTATACTAAAAATAACATTTTCCGTGTACAAAAATGTTCGGTCTATTTTTGAATTTTTAAAATGTATTTTTATGCGGATATAGAAGGAATTTTCTCACGTGATCGCATCTTTCCGGGGGATAGTATTCAGCAATTATATCGGTTTTCTGAAGATTTAAGATTTTTAACGCATTTTTGGACTTTTCTGTGAGGGATCAAGAGTCTAAATTGACCACATTTCCAACACAGATTTGAATTTTATTCACAATTTAGCCTTCAAAATCTTTTATTAGTTTGCAAAAATTAAACGTACATAAATAAACAAAAATTAATTTTAATTATTGAAATATAGTGAAGAGTTAATGACTACAACACAATAGTACATGTTACAATAGTACAACACAGTAGTACAACTAAGTAAAACGCCGAAATTTTTCAAATTTTATATCCCTACGCAATAATACTTACTCCAACATATACTATACGGTAAGAATACAATGGTACACTTGTGTCCATGGGTTTATCTTCATTGTAAATTTAAAAATGTATATGTATGTTCTATTCATTATTTTCATCGGGGATTTATCATATTTACGGAAATTATATGATTTTTTTAAGGCTACAATGCTCCGTTTCAACATTTTCGCGGAGTGCACAGACCCCTGCCCCCTGTGCATACGATTATTATAATATTTGAGATGTGAAATACTTTTGTTGTGCATAGATTCTTTAATACATGCAATACAGTACATTCATCCTTAACAGACATCATCCGGACCGGTACCCAGATAGAAAATATATTGGCCTGCTTAAAAACTTACTTCGCCGTTCTTTTTAATAGCATTAAAATACACTCCATATTCGCTTTAACAGTAAAAATACTAAGCGGGTAGCCTACTTCAAGTTAATATTATGCGATGAGTTTGAGACAGCAACAGATAAGTCATACTATCTCCAGCAAGCTCCCCGCTGCATGTGAGTGTTAATATCTTCATTTTGCTGGTAGAGTAAATAGTCTAGTCTCATTTTGTTATTTCCCTTAATCCTTCGGAAAGATGAACAAGGTATAAAATACCGATGTCATACTTTCACCAAAATCGTCAACATTTACGAAAAGGGGGAGGCTTCCTGTATCTTGTTTCCCGAAGTCCTGGCTATGTATAAGAATGCAGAGTGCACAATTGTAGTTTAGTATTTCGTTGTTCACGTGTTTTAGGCCCTGCTAGACCCGTCATTTATATCATAATCATCGTGGCATTGTGCTCTACATATAAAAAATAAGCTCTAAAAATAATAGTCGATTTTCCTGTTTCTTTGCGGTTTTACAGAGCGTTCAAGCGTTTGATTGCAATACAGAGCCTTATGGAAGCTTGCTCTCTCTTTCTATGCAACACAATTTTACATAAGACACTCTCTTTCTATCGCAAGCTATGTTGCCAATTCATGAAGAAGCAAGGAGTTCTTCGACTCAGTCATCCTGTTTCTAATGCAAATATTCAACATGTTTATTTAACGATAGCTTCAATTCTGTTGATCTTCGACAAATGAGTTTTCTACCAGTTATTTTCAGAACTTCTATGAATGTGATGGTTATTTTGTGATTGAATTTCATGGTTTAATTACGAAGAAATTAATTATAAATGATTGCCGTGTGTTTACTTGTACATTTTGACGTCTTTAAATTTTCACCATTCGAGAAACTTTTTTAATATTGAAGAAAAGCACAAACATCCAGCGGATGAAATGACAAGGGATGTCCAAATTTTGATGAGACCAACCACATTTCGGCATGAATCATGGTTCTTGAGTTAAACGATAATAAAATAGTGCTCTCGGAACGAACATCTCATGTCGTTCGGTGATACGACTTAGCGATTCTGAACTGGCGATGGGGAAAGGAAAACGAGAGTATTCATTTTTGAATTTCACTATTACAAACAGCGAAATACAAATAAACATATCTAAAACTAGTGGTGCTAAAATAGCATGTACTGTCTCGCCTTTAGTAATGGTTATGTAACACTATTATTATACAATCTATCTCCGAATTAACTCATCTCAGTCACCATTTTTTGTAAAACATTTGAAATCGTACATTTGGCGCGAAAATTAAATAGTTTCAAACAATACATTTCTGTTCAAAACTTAAAACGAAAATGTATTTCGGCATTGAAATCATTGTATAAGGTATACGATACTGACAGCGGTGGCAAACAAATGTAAATAGATCGAAGAATATAATAGTAATTATTAAACACTATTGTATTGTAACATTCTACAAATATATAAAAGTATTAGTTTACATTAACACGAACTAAAGGCAACCATCATCGCCTTTTGATATCAGTGCGGCATTACAACAATGTTACAAGTAAAAATGACCTCTAATTCGTATGGAATACACATTTTACTTTTCATTGCTGATACCACAAGAAAAAGAAAATGGATAGAATAATATAATGTCGTCCCGGTGGCCGAGATCGCTAAGGCAGTAGTGTCGTAATGATCTCGGACCGAAGGATCGCGGGATCCGAGTCCCGCCTCGGGCATGGTTGTATTTGTGTTCGTCCTTTCACCCCTTATCATCAATCACCATATCGTTTCATCCACATAGTTACCATACCGTTAACAGCAATAGTGGTCGCTAATGACCTTAGATGTTGATGCGACCTTAAATAACCAATTAAAAATATAATAATTAAAAATAGTATTTTTATATTCACCAACATTACTCGATTTTAATATGCATTACTCTCCATTCTCAGATCTTAAGCAAAGCAACTTTTTTTTAACAATTTATCATTCAACATATCTTTGTTTACTCAAGTTTTTTTTTCGTTCAAGTGGTATGCGTCTTATTCGTGGCAGCTGGACATTGAAGGAGAGGGGGCATCAGCTGTCGGCGTAGATTTCGAACTTGGGGTCGCTTCTCTTTCAAAGCATAGGCCGTTGGGGAATTCCCTCTCTCCCGACTCTGAGCGTGGGAGGGTGTACGGATATGGCTTCAGTTCACATGTCTCACTGCCACGTGCTGAAAATCATAACCCCTCGACCACATACCCATTGCTCAACAACATGCGAGATATCAGAAAGTCATGGTACTGGGTTGTAGCGCATTGTGCGTTGAAAATCGGCGATCAGTCCGAATACAGTCAATAAGGTGTGTATTTTTCAACTCAGAAGCTGTCAATGAAGTCTTTAATACTTATTTAAAGGTGATTTCTTCCGAAAATGCGTTATATGTTAATATATTTTGATAATTATAATAAAGTCATGCAATTTACTACTCGTTACAAAATTGAAGCTTTTTGGGTTAATGAAAATTTCATTACTTGATGACAATTGGACAATTGACAACTGGAGCTTATGTAACATTTCAAAGTGATTCAAAAGTACATTAGAATTCGGCCGTTCTTTATAGGAAACCGTAAAGAATCTTACAATGTAAAGGTAGTTTCTAATATTTAATTAAGGAATACCGTATAAAAATGTCAAAAATGTTCTGAAACTTTTATATTACAGTAATTAATTGTATTCGGATTATTCATGCATGCGTTCGACCTTATCATCAGCAAGGGCGACGCGTGGAGAACTCCGCGCTTTGACAAGCAGCACGTAATGAAACATCTGAATTCTAATTGTCGGAAAAACACTATATGTAATGGTTCATATCACATTTAAATTTACTTTTATGGATTTGAAAGGTGTTAAACGCGCTGGTGAAATTTCAAGTCAATCTGAGTATCAGCATGGCGAGTATTGCGCGTAAGTGCTGTGTTAGAAGTGGCGACGCTGTCCTCCATAAATAAGCGCTCTACTGCAATCAAATGCTTAAACGCTCTATAGACATTGGAAAGTGCGTGAGTCATCATCGTCTCAAAGTCATAGCAGTCGGGTAAAGAAGTCGATTGCGAATAAGCGAAGCGGGAGTTGATACAGATGGAGATTTGGGAGTTTGGAGAGAAAGAGTGGGATTAGAGAAACTCAGGAGGAATTTATTCAGTGAATGCTGGGTTAGAGAAACTCATGAGAAATTTATTCGGTGCATGCTGGGTTTGGTTGATAGTACGTCTGGGAGTTTGTTGAGAAAGGGGATGAACGGGAAGATGAAGTTAATCGCCAGGAAAAAAGCAAAGAAATATGAAGAGAGAATGGGGACAGGAGATGAGTGCAAGAGATGGGAGGGGGAATATTATCAAAGTAAATAGAATATACATGCAAGTCTGGTGCAGGAGAAGAGGAATTTTTTTAAGAGAGAATTGTACCAGGCTAGAGAAGAGGAAGATGAGACAGGAAAGAGCTAAAAATTAGTACTTTGCTTGCTAATGGAGACGAGGATATTCAGAAGCAGGAAGGAAACGAAAATAATTTAGATATATTGTAGAAGATAAAAGGATGTAAATTGTTACCTGAATATTTAAGAAAGAAATAAAAAGTTGGAGAACTTTAGCTACCCTAGAGAAATTTCTGCATTACGCTCCTGTTAATGAACGAAGTAAATATCACGAACGGTCGGTAAATTTAATGTGCAGATGTACAGCATAGATACAAGAGTAAAAGCTTTATGGTAATATCTGAAATGAATGCATTGGTGATTATATGATGAGGCATAGTAAGAGGCAGGTGAAACTGGAAAATCGACATTGATCTTACATCAAGCATTAAATTTAATATACATATGTAGTAAGCTCTTTTTAACATATAATGTAAATTAAATTTCAAATGCATTAACACACTAATCTACAATAAATTTAATAGCATTTATCAGTGTAGTTATAGGCTAGAGGAATGAATTAAAAGATAAATACTGGTTAAAAAAAGAAGATAGGTTTAAAGAATTTACACGGTATGGGAAGAAATTTGAGAGCACACGTTGCAGAGATGTAAGTACATAAACAGTAAACATTTGTACAAACATTATTACTACTACTACTGTGATCAAAAGTGACATGAACTACATGCGATGTTTCGACGTGAGCAATGCGTACCTTTGGACAGTCCTTGATGTAGTGGTCATTGTGCCAGCACAGGTGGCACATGTAGTTTGGCGGCGGGCGCTTTGGCGTCTTCCGGAAGCCCAGATTCAGCTCCTGCATCCTCTCGCTTAGCGCCTCCAGCTCCCCGCCCACCACCCCTGCAACACGAGCACAAGCACGCACATGAGCACACCGACACCCCTGCGACACGAGCACAAGCACGCACATGAGCACACCAAAACCCCTGCGACACGAGCACAAGCACGCACATGAGCACACCAACACCCCTGCGACACGAGCACAAGCACGCACATGAGCACACCAAAACCCCCGCGACACGAGCACAAGCACGCACATGAGCACACCAACACCCCTGCGACACGAGCACAAGCACGCACATGAGGCACACCAACACCCTGCGACACGAGCACAAGCATGCACATGAGCACACCAACACCCCTACGACACGACCACAAGCACGCACATGAGCACACCAACACCCCTGCGTCACGAGCACAAGCACGCACATGAGCACACCAACACCCCTACGACACGAGCATAAACACGCACATGAGCACACCAACACCCCTGCGAGACGAGCACAAGCACGCACATGAGCACACCGACACCCCTGCGATACAAACACGCATATGAGCATACCAACACCCCTGCAACACAAACACGCAAATGATCATACCAACACCCCTGCGACACGAGCACAAGCACGCACATGAGCACACCAATACGCCTGCTACACAAGCACAAGCACGCACAGGAGCACACCAACACCCCTCCGACATGAGCACAAGCACGCACATGAGCACACCAACACGCCTGCGATACAAGCACAAGCACGCATATGAGCACACCAACACACCTGCGACACAAGTACAGTACGCACTTAAGCACACAAAACGACTTGGTCCCCGTTCATAACTCCTGCGACACAAATACAGTGTATACTTGGGTTTTCGTAACGTGGCGAGTGAGGGACTTGTTGCCACGATGGAATATGACACGGCTTTGCGCATCTTTCTCGGTCGTGCCGCTAGATGTTGCTTCATCTGCAGCACAACTTGATATGATCGTGATCAGGCAACACCTGGAGACACGAACGAGAAAGACGCAAAACGCCGAGCCATATTCCATCGTGAAGACAATATCTACAGGCGCCACATTACGAAAACCCATGTATAGAGCACACAAAGACTATACTTCGATTTAAACAGAGGTCCTGTTGTAAATTAGCAGTTACGCTGTCATGCAATCGGGAGGTTGAATGTCGATATGACGTCACTGTAGTGACGTTTCGGCTCCCGATTGGATGACATCATAGCAGCTGATGAACTGTCAAAGAAATCGAAGTATAGCTCTCCATTCGCAACACAACATACGCACACAGGAAGGTCAAACACGCATGCGATATAAACACAGCACGCACTTGAACTCACAAAGCCCCCACTCATAACGTCTGCAACACAAGCATAGGCTCGGATACTGCTCCAGCATTCACCTGGTATTGCTATGAGAAACCACGGAAAACTACCGATCAGATCAGCCGGTCGATAGAATTCTCTAGACAGCGACAGAATTTAATCTAGCAACATATTGTCGAAAATTCGCCACCGTGGGGATTCGAACCCTCGTACCTCCCGGTCAGAGTCTCTGCAGAGACGGCGCCAATGAAGCCTTCCTTGGAATGAGATGTGATCAATATGTGGTAATTGTTTTTAATACATTCAATTCAAATACCAAAAAATGTAGAATTTAGGCGGTCGAACTGTGCACTAATGGCGGAATTCTTGAATTTACGAGCACAAAAAAACTACCGCACTCGCGTTTCTGATTATCGCGAATTGTTTTGATTTGATAAAGGAGAATGTAGAATGGTTATCAGAACACTTGTTAAGCGAATCCACGGAAACAAGAGGTGCCACTCTGTTCAAAGTTCAATGACAATAAATTTTCCTGTTTCATAAATGAGCTAGAGTTCCAAATTAGAATAACAAAAGACATCGGTGTTCATCGTTTCACAGTATCGAAGACAATACCAAATGTTACGCAAAATAATTGACAAATTCCATATTTGGATAACATTTCTGAAAGGCAGGATAGCATCTCAACCGTAATGGTTATGCTCCAATGAATTGTCGTCGCTTGGAAGATGAGTATAGAAAACCATACGGTCCATAGATCCTCTTAAATACTGAACTTTTCTTTATCTACTCTTATTCTTAATTACTAAACTATAAGAAGTTTTTTTTCAAGGCAGGTTTACTTAAGGACTTCAGATTTTTTACCTTGCGATCACAGAAATAGCGACATACCCACTGCTTTTCCTCCAGCTGCCAGTGCAAAACACATGACGTACACACGACAATGGAAGCATAAAAGTGCCTCACTTCTAATGCCTTGCTTCAGTCATGCGTCCTATTATTTTGACATTTGTTCAAGGCCAAATTAAATTAGGGGGCGTGGTCGATAAGTAGTCTGTAGAAATGATTCGCATTCATTTCACAAAATATGCTTACTTGTACTGGAGGTTGAAGAACTTCCTATTACATTTGACTTAATCAATCGGAGAACATGTTATGAATATATTTTGCAGGAATTGAAGAAATGTACTCTTCAAAATAATTATTTAAACAAATGTAATTAACATGATTAATTCTTTGATTAAAAGATGACAAATTGAGAATTTTGTTGAAAGGTTAATGAAAGTTAAAGGAAGTGTGTTTTGTGATATACGGTTATTTTGGGCTGTCCGTGTTCCTTCGACGTGCATGACCTTACGTTGAATTTCTCCATCAAAGAATTCATTTAAATTATCAACATGCTTTACATATTATTTATATCAATTCCTTCTGCATAATGTTTAGTGATGGTATCGGAATTAACTAAAACACTTGTGAAAAAGCCTGTACAACCCTGAATTTTCGAAAATAGAAGCTGTCACAATTTTTTTATAGTCCAAAATTAGCTGTAATTTTCGTTGTGATGTGTATTTTTCTGGTATTCTTTAGTTTTAGTCTATATGCGAGTGTTCATAGTGAGTATTCGTCTATGTTAACCCGAAAAAAAGTGCATACTTCTTCTTCTTCTTCCTCGTATTATTATTATTATTATTATTATTATTATTATTATTATTATTATTATTATTTGTAAACCCCATATTTTGTAAAATATGGGCTGGAACAATTTCCCGTAGTCTCTAATTAGCCTTTAATTTTGAACTGACTTCCCAAGCGAAATTGTACTTTATAGGTGGGTGCATCTGGCTTGCGACGAAAACTAGCTGCAAACACAGATTTGGCAAAATCCTGAAGAGCCACCAATTCGGGAATACGGCACTTATTAGCTTAAAAGTAGTCTTGAATTTTGGATATGGTTTCGTAGTTTGTTTTAGGGTGTTGCCATCTTAAGATGGCTAGTGAACGGCTTGCTAAAACTCTATAAGATGCTGTACTTTCGCTCCCGTCATTTTTCTGCGCATATTGGAGGAAATACGACAATAAAAAAAGGAATTGGCGAAAGAAATGCAATTGAGAAAATGCAACGCAAGAGACAAAAACGTATAAATATTTAGCGCACTATAAGATTGCTTAATTACAACTAAATAATTGAAAAACGTTCACGTTTTATCACATCTCCCAGGTATCTAGGCTCTTCTCTTCGACAAAAGACCTAACTGGAGACTTCATGTAAATGCAGTCATAGACAAAACAAAAAATTAGAACCTTTCAATTTCAATAGATTTTAAATCGTTCACCGTTGAGTAGAATGCAATGATTAATCTTTGAATCAGTCGTAACACCACAATGACGCATACCCAAAATGGGGAGGGGCTGCACCAAGCGCTATGAACAAGTTAAGAACAATCCAAAATAAATATCTCAAATCAACACTAAATGCACCATGGTTCATCTCCCAACCAACAACTCAAACCGGAATTAGTTGTATCAGAATTCAAGAAAGGGTAAATTATTTGGCCAACAATTTCTTCAGCAACTTACCGAACTCTTTCAGCTCTACAGTGTTTAACTTAGAAACGATAACAGACCTCGCATTAAATCAAGATTCCCAAAAGACCGATTCCAATCTAACTTCTAGATATCTCTCACCCCTTGTCCAATCATCTTCTTACTTCGCTCTTTGCTAGTCAAAATCCAAAATTCAAACAAGACAACCAATGTAGACTAAAGGATACCCATATCCTAAAAGCTCTGTATTATGTTTTACCGTAGAGTCCTCAACAAAAATGTCCAACGAGAAGCAATAAATTAAAAAAAAAAAAAAAAATCACTTCTATCAAGGTCCCAATTCCTCTATCAACGTTTCGCGGTCAAGTATTTCCAATCTTCTGTGAAGAAATACTATCTTGTGTGATATGTTATCTTCAATGAAGTTTCTGGATGCGTTCTGCACAATGTGCATTGTTTTCTTCACAAATACTCGCGTCATCTCTTTGATAAAGGTTAAAAGTAGATTCATACATATCTTAGAATGAAAATTTCCTTTTCTGAGCAAATAAAAAAGGTAAATTGTATTCTATCTTAAGGTATTAGGAATAAAACCGTAAAAAGGATTGTTTCCAATTTTACTCATGGTATACATAGTTACATATTCTAAGAAAGCTAGGAAGTTATCAAAATTCATTTTATTACTTTTATTGCTTTATTTCTACCGTTGGTTAGGTCCAACTTGACCATTCATTACAAAATCAATTCACATCTTTGTATTTTAAAATACGCTAGAGAATTCCTTTTAGTATACCAACAGACGGCTACTATTTATGACAACATGGCCGGTATTTAGGAAATAGGGAATTGGAGAAAACTGCATTTCCCTATTTAATAAATACCAGCCATGTTCTGAGAACATGAACGTTTGACAATACACCGAGGGCACCGAATGTTTGAAGTGGAAATAAATTTAAATTCCCAGCTTTCAGTGGTACGAACGTCGAACTTATAAAATATATGCCAGTCACATCAATAGATGTTGAGAGATTCTTCTCCGCATTTAAAATGATTTTGTCTCCCAATTGTCGCAAATTTGAAATTCTGATCCTTGAAAGTAATGAAAATATATTGCAATGCACACTATTAAGAAGAACATGTAGAAGAGTTGTAAATATGTAAATCAAGTTTTACATTAAAAAGTTCGCACATAAAAGACGATTTTTTGTCCCTAAACATTCCATGTCTGTTTAGATTATTTAAAACAATATCCAGACTCATACGTTATTATGCTATGTAAGTAAGAATAGCAATCAAACTGCAATATAATGAAAAATGTAATTGAATTGCCATACACCTGATATCGTTGCCCTAAAAAAAGTTGAGTTGAGAAAATAAATACACTTTCTTGCATGTTTATCTTCTACCTTTAGATTATTCTACTTAAATTTAGAAATAAATTATTATTTCATTGCCAGCATCGCTGACGCAATGTGCAGATTCAAGCATTTAGAAATCCATTACAAGAAATTGGACATACACCTAAAACCCTCCAAGGCCAAAACGGCAATCGTTGCATTACGTACACAGAAACCTCAACCTCCACATAAGTTCTCAAACAATAATTATCCCTCAGCCTCACTCCCAATTCTTTACGAAATACAAATTTATCCTCCTCGATCGACAACTCACCTGAAAATCACACATCAATCTCGTCCGACAAAAAACATACGATATATTAACTCAGTTCTATCCCTAATCAACAGAGCATCCACTAAAATTAACAACCTCAGTCTTCAGAAAACGATCATTAGCCGATCTCTTTTGCATAAGCGTCACGAATCTTGCCCAAAGCATTTCCATTTAATCTTTGTCACCTTCAAATATTGCGAATTTATTATTCTAATAATAAATTTTAGTGAATAACGAAAGCTCTTTCACAAAGACCCCACCATTCTTTGATATTATTATTATTATTATTATTATTATTATTATTATTATAGATTATAATTTCATGAACTAAGTTCTGCCTTCTCCCGCAGACATCCAGCTACAACCAAATGCACCCTTTTTTCATTAGGAAAAACTGAACTTTTCTCGAGAATCCACAAAACCTTTCCCGTAGACCACGTAACCTGACAACAATTCGCTTCTTAAACCCTTGTTCGTTACAAATCCCCGATCTTACTTCGGTATTCATTATTAATCATTCACCTACTTAATAATGCCGTCTCACGCTTTCAAACCCAAGTTTCACAGAAATACCCTGCAAAAGTGTATTGGAAAACGCATAGAAACAAATCAGTATCGAAACCACTTTTGAAAAGCCAGTAACTTTTTTTCCCCCTAGAGCTTTTATCCAGCCGACAGCCGGTTGCCCTTTACGTCCCGAAGGGACGTATATTCGACCATACACTAGACAAACACTCTTGCGGGCTCCTCTGATCTGGGGTCAGCAAAACGAGAGGCCCTCCACGACAACACACACAAAGTCAAGGGACAAACAGCCATGCCCAAGGCGGGATTCGAACCCGCGACCCTTCGGACCGAAACGCTGAGTCGGTACTCGCTCTTAGCTACTCTTAACCACAGAGTGTTAAGAGTGGCTAGGTCTTAGAGGTTCAATGTTTGATAATTTTGTGTTTAAGCTTTTTCACCAGTAATCCCGTAAAAGCAGTGTATGTTCTATCTTGTGAGGTGGGGAGGTTCGTCCCCAGCTACGTGAGATCCGGCGCCGACCTTCACGTCGACTTGCGGAGATATCACTCTCCAGGTATCCCCGCCAACGAACCACAGCCCCAAATGGAACAAGCTCTGAACTCCCGAGCGGGCTACACACATGAGCATGTATGTGTTTGTATGGAGGGGGGAGAGGAAGGCGGACAGATCGTGCGCTGTCCACGGTTCGTTGGTTAGGATCCTGCATCGGTACTCGCCTTGTATTAATCGGTGAAACCACGGGAAACGAACAATCCAAACAGCTGGTCGCTCCTGAGAATGACTGAATTAGACCCCTTGTCATCTAGCCAGTGTCAAAAGCCCAATACAGTCGGGACTCAACTGTAGGACCTTCCTTGAAATGCTTACAGAAAAATTATTATATGCGTATCGGCCATTCATAACCATGCTACATGTTATCTTCCGAAGCCCAGTCATATTTATTCGGTAGAGATTATGGGGATCAGCTTTTTCGGCTATTTCCCTTGGTAAGACAAGATTGATACGCCTTGAAGTGTGAATTGTGAAGTAATAGGATGATGAGGGGTGAAGGAACAATGGTAAATACGATCATTCCTACACCTTCGGCCTCCTCCGCGCACACGAGGGCTGCCACAACCGTCTGCACTACGGGAGTAAGCATTTATTATTATTATTATTATTATTATTATTATTATTATTATTATTATTATTATTATTATTATTATTATTATTTGGCAATTTTGTTAACCTCAAATTTCCATTGTGCATTCGGCCAATGAGCTGATATGCAAATCCGTGTTAGGAACTGGAGGAAGAACTGTCCGTATCAAAAGACCGAGACAACACAAAAAAGTCTTGTATCGTGTGAAAGAAGGCAGTGTAGCGATAACTCGGCTGAGAGCGTGCGTGAGCATGGGAACCAATTTTGTCTTAACAAGATACGAGCGTCTCTGTTGCGCAAAGGAATGTTCCCGCCTGAATTAGAATTTTCATGTTAGTGTGTAATGCGGTAATGCCGGGTATCTTGGGAGATAGATTCATACAGCCCCGCCCCCCAAAACGGGTGTAGTTGCTAGGAGATTTGCTGCTATCCTATAAGCTCTCAGCGTTACACCCACCAACACAATGAACTTGCAATGAAACCATTGCCATTGTCCGACGACTCGATTCCGCAGGTTTGCAGCTTGCCGAACACAAGACAGGCATGATGACTGTAAGTACCAAGAAGAAGAGAGAATCTTTGGCTTTCCATGTCGGTCACCTCAAAATTTCATCACGACCTGTGATAAGATACCTGGGAATCATGATCGACTCGCGCTTGTCCTTTAAGAGATCACTTGGACTATGCCAGCAAGAAAGCAGCAATGGTGAATTTACTACGTCAATGTCGTAACACAGGACGCCTAGTCATGAAAGGAGAAAGCTGCTTGCTTCGGTCGTTACATCGGTTCTGCTCTACGGATCACCCGTTTGGGCCACCTCCATGGACACGAAACGCTACGTAAGAGGAATGGCGTTATTACAGGGATACGAGCTCTCTGCGTAAATCTCCGGATATCGGCTATTGTATATCGGCTATCTGCGCTCAGGGTAGCGGGTGCGTTCCGCACCATCTAATATGAAGCAGTTTGGGTTGAAGCCGGGATGATCCCAATAGGCAAAAACGACGGGATGCAAAACTGCTTGGAACATCGCGCAGAATGGCAGCAGCGGCGCACTTCCTCCAAGGGAAGATGGACCTGCCGACTGATTTCTGCAGTTGAATCGTGGTTCAGTTGAAAGCACGGTGGGGTTATTACCTCATGCAGCCTTTCTCTTAGCAGCTTCCCCAGCACATTATTACCTCATGCAGCTTCTGACGGGACATAGATCCATAAGAACCTCTATTTATAGATTCTATCTGGTTGATACTCCGTATTGTCCTGTGTATGAACCTGCTGTCGAGGGCACCGAGCACGTCTTTTGTCCTTTTCAGTGGACACGTTTCGAACCTCAACGACAAGTAACCGTTGAGATGTTTGGGGGAAGGCAGTTGAATCCAGAAAACCCAGTTGCTAATATACTTGCTACTGAAAGCAGCTGGAGGGCGGGGTGTAAAGTTGAACAAGAAGTATTGCTGGAATTGAGACTCTTGGAGTAAGAAAGGAGAGAAGAACCATGATCCCACTCGACTAACATCAGGATATATTGAAAACGTCATGCGACTGGGTCCCTATAACACTCTCAGCGACATAATGCCTAAGGGTGCGTTTATGTTGGAGCTGCGACAAACGATGAGAGCAGCGATAAGAGCGAAGCAACGAAAACGTCCACATGGAAACAGATGGAAGTGTTCATGTTGACAGCGCGCTGATCACGGGATCAGCGCTGCGACCCGCGATAAGAGCGAAGAAAACCCCTTGGTAGGTTTTCGCTGCTAGTATCGCTGTTCCGCACTCTTCACAGCTGGTCCACTTCAGGTGTTGTACATGTCGGATAACATGAATGCTGAGAAATTGATCACTTGTGTTATTGTTAGGAGTCAATTTTGGGACGAAAGGGACACAAATCGCCGTAATAGCTTCGTTTTAGACAAATTGTGTGCCGCAGAAATGAGTACATGTATGTTTTAGAGGTTAGGTTACATTCGTTTTTCACTGAACGACAAGTATACAAATAATTACGGGATAACTGCCATTTTTATTGTTATGTTGTGTTGTGCAAAACAAATTGTTAACTTAGGTAAAGGACATAATCATCTGCCAGTGATAATGTTTTATTCTAAATCATTTTTTTGTATTGCAAACCCTCAGAAGGTTTGTTCACTTTGTTTGCCATAATCACCCATTTCATCTGTTAATGAATTTGTAAATTGCATCCACACTTTGTAAAACTATAGAAGAGAATTTATTGTAGTTGTGAGATATTGACCCAGAATGATTGGGATGATTAATTCTTGTGTGCTTGCTGCCCATGGCACACAATGTGGGTGCAATTCAAGGAAGTATAATTTATAACAGAAATTTTAAAATGAAACAAATGAACTTATTTTTAATTTTGTTAGTTTAATTAAACGATTGGGATGTTTTATCAGTGAATAACTATCACTGAAGAACAATATGAATAAAATGAAATGCCAGAAACAGAATATTTTTTATTTTTAAACTAGAAAATGTATTGAAAAAGAATTATCTAAATTATTACTTTTGATAGTACATGTATCTCATTTCGTAGCACAACATTTCGAAAGGATGAAAATTGAATGTTTGCAATTAATTCAAAATTGAAGTGATTGAAATCAGCTAGTCCCAAGCCACAATTTGGAAAAATATTGAGAGGTTGCACTCAACAAAGCCGTCAGCCTTCCAGTTTTGTCATAGTTTAAGATTTAAGAAACAATTTTAAATAAAACGAATATGCCAATTACCTTTATCACTTCCCTTATAATCTGTTTTCCTTGGAATTCAGAGTAGTTTTTACTTCAGAATACAAAATCATTTATTTACCATGGTCTTTGCAAAACTCAATCATTTTAGAAGATATCCCTTGTACACTTGGATAATATTTCATGAAAAACTTACAAAATTTTGGGAGAGAGTGATATGTTATTCAATCAACATGAACAGAGGAAACCTAAAATATTAATCATATGGAAATTTTTTAACATTAGATAGTTTATTGTACATGTAATCTTCAGACTTTACATTCAGTTAAATTAAACAGGCAAACCACCAAAATATAGGCTCTTTACAGACACAATAGGAAATAAATACTGAGAATTCAATTAAGATTGGTAGAACTAACAGCAAAATTACTGTCTTGGACAATATTAAAATGAGAAGAGTCCTTCCTTATATCAAGACAATAACAATGAATTTGAAGATGTTTTAATTTTTCTTATTTACTCCATGACAGATATTTTTCTTATATTACAGAATAAACAACAATAAAAAATACTACTTCAAATTAATTATCTTTAAATAAAAAATTGTACTTCTCCTTTTAAATACTGAAAATGTACCAAACTGAAAACTGTTTTATAAGATGAAACTTGACAGACTAATAAAATATTAGAAAGACTATGAATAATAGAAATTGGCAGAATGGGAGAGCACTGCACACATTTGAAATTTTCTGTACATAGTCACTTTTCTTCACACAATTTCACACCTGTCTTCACTGTTTTTATTTTTCATACAACCGGGCATAAAATACTGTTATGTTTGTGAGATTCACATAGGCATATAGTA
>BLKR01016362.1:0-30024 GCA_011170035.1 Teleogryllus occipitalis | reverse complement strand
TGAAGAGAGCATCAACCTCAGAAGCGTCGGCAATGAGCGCAACAATGGATGCTGTGGGCAGCAACAATTGACGCTGCCAAAATTGGACACATATTTGCTTATAAATTCCTGTTAAAATTGTTTTGTTTTTCAGTTAGCATTGCTGTGATTAAATGTTCTTATAAGTCTTGTTTATGGACCACTAATTCGTGTTTCAAATACATAAAATTATTTTTGCCCGATCTCAAGATATTCTAAAATAATTCTTAAATATTATATTTTCTTTTAAATGATGACCTACAAGTACAACCAAACAAATCATAATTAGTCTCTTCATCAATAATTAAGAAATTAAACAGTTATTGATGCCCCGGAAAGCCGTAAGCCCGCTAAAACATTTCATTTTCGCTGCGAACTCTATTTCAAAATGTATTTTAATTTGCTGCTTTAGTTAGTGAAAAAGGTAAAATAATTTGGAAAGTAAATGAATGAATACTATTATAAATACGTATTGCCTAATGCATATCTGCTAGTATATATATATATATATATATATATATATATATATATATATATATATACTTCTCGACTTTAAACTCGATTACAACATTTTATTGAACGTAGATATATTCTAACATTAACGTTAAGTAAATAAAGGCCAGTATTACACTGTAAAAGATCTTTGTCAAAGATATTTTATAAAAGAAATATGACAGTGTAATAGCCAATATTTTATAAAAGATTTCTTTTAGAAAATTTCTTGGATAAAATGTAGTCTCCAGCTTCCAACTTTTATCATATTTGGTAACATGGCGTCCGATATAGGGGTATTGCTTCAACCAAAGTCATAATTGCTGAGTGCGAGTAATTAGAATGTTTATATAATACTGTCCATCCGAACTACAAAAGTAAAACCAAGCGAATTAACGTTTGTAGGACACATTTTCCCGGGAAGTGGAAAATATGGTGTTTGGAAAATGTTCAGTTCAGGAAGATAATTTTTTTTAAACTTCCCTATCAGAGGACAGAATTTCGAAAGAAGGAAGAACGACAAAGAAAATTGAATGTTT
The DNA here is from genome assembly GCA_011170035.1 of Teleogryllus occipitalis. Lineage (NCBI taxonomy): Eukaryota > Metazoa > Arthropoda > Insecta > Orthoptera > Gryllidae > Teleogryllus > Teleogryllus occipitalis. The sequence goes on along the minus strand of BLKR01016362.1, from coordinate 28,975 downwards.
CCTCATCCATCCTCAAATAATTCTTCATTTCGAAGGTCTTTAATCAATGCTTCACAATGTGCGACCCATAACCTCACCATGGCGTTTTTCTAAAGCCTCACCCTCAAATGCTTTCTTATTAACCTTTTGCTACATTAGCATTAAACATAGATTAGTTATAATAAAACATAAAGTAGCAAAACACAACTATTTGTGCGTAATTGATTGTAAATGGCGAGCAAACCTACATAAAATTTGGACGAAATTTTATACTCTCATCAAATTTCTTTGTCAAAGTTTTCTCATCAAAGTTCAGAGACTGCCACAAAGTTCTTTAGCAAAGATATGTCATATAACTTTTATAGTGTAATACCTACACAAATTTCCTACAACTTAAGTATTGAAGATAGTTTGTTTCCTTAATGAAATGTGTTCATCAAAAACACATCTTCAAATATTCCTTTCAAATAATCAGTCCTTTAATAAAGATCACGTACAATTGTTTAAAAATATAAGTACTTTAGATAATTTTACAATTTTTGAAATAGCAAATTTGAATTTCCCTTTGTTGCGCTCATTGCCGACGCTTCTGAGGTTGATGCTCTCTTCAGCTGCCTGTCCCAGTTGGGACTCTACAGCCAGGTGTTAGTGGTGTGGGATTTTTCTTCTCCTAGTTTTGCCTCCACTCCCCTGTTCTGAGACGGGGATTGGTAAATTAGGAAAAATAACATAGGGGTTAATACATTTTATGTTGGACAGGCTATTTTATTAGGCCTTTAGGAAGACGGAAATGGGGGTGGAAAAAAGGATTAAATGTTTTTATCGATTTTTTACTTTCTCGCACTTACTGTCGTAAGAAGAAAAGATTTGTAATCGTGCACCAGAATACGGCGAATTTTCGGCTTAAAAACCGTCCCATCCTGGTAACGAAAAAGTGAATAAATTTATTTGCTAAATTTAGGGGGAAATCCTTTAACGCGTTGTGTAGCCAGAATTCATGTTTTATGGATCGTTGTTACCGAAAAATTGAATGACGGCAAAACGTTTGTCTATCAGTCTTTCGTCTGCGAACAACGCTAGGGGTTAAATTGTTCAACCGATTTTGTCCAAAATTGATAATACCCAATCGATCTTGTTGATATCACGGTCCCATTAATTCGAAACCGATATTTTAATTTTGGGAGGTACTTTACATAAAGCCTGAGAGATATTTTCAAAATTTTCTCAAAAGCGGCGTCATCGGTTTTGATTAATTTTTTTCCATAATCTCAAGAACGTTTAAGAGAATGGTGTAGATCTCATGTTGGCGTCTGTCTGTCCGTCTGTAGTTAACACAAGCATCTAAACGCCTCACGTTCTTTTTTAGTCAAATCTGTGATACATGACAGTTTAAAATCATCTTTGTGAGAGACAAAAGTTATAAGAGTTTCTGTGGTATAGCAGGTAAGCGCACTGTTGGAGAAGCTTAGGCACATAAGATCGAATCTCATCCACGGCGAATAATTTTTGCGGGTAGAAACAATTTTGCGGTTAATTGTATAGTTATAATCATTCGTATCCATTATAAATATCACATAAAGCATGTGTTTTGAGGCGCCACTACTTATTTTAGTGTGTTAATGTCTTTAAGAATCACGTATAAATATGCCCCTATTGCGATTCTGGCTTCAGAACGTCTGCAAGCGCCCGTGTTGAGCTCTAGCGTTATCGCAACTTTCATCTGTGACGTAATTCAACCTTGGCCACAGTCGCCGAAAGATAAGACCGGCAACGACTTCCACAGAGGGTTCTAAAAACCACGGCTTCTGGTTGAAAATATTTCTAAGTAAAATGAGCTATGTAGTTGCGTGGGTTGTAATCGTTTAAATTCTTATTGCGAATTTGATACCTTTGAAACATGTAGAACATTCCTCCAATAAAAAATCTAAGTGCAATGAATATCACGTAACTATTCTTTTCGTAATAAGTGTGTTTGGCCAGCGTGTTGAGAAATATCTGTGATAGCACAGTGCGGTCGAGCCAGACCTACGGACTACAGGGATCCGAGTTCAAATCCCAGTAACGCTGGAATATTTTTACCTCAACGTGTAAAGAGAGTTACGTAATGCTGTAGGAGGAAGTGTCGAAATTTTCACAGAAAACACGTTTTGTAAGTAGCTAGTTCGAAAAAAGTGGATTGTTGGTATTGTTCTTTTATTTTCTATACACAAGGCTGTCAAAACGCTTGTTTTTTGAACCCGAAAAAGTGATTTTCCAAAAAACCTCTTTGTGAATCCGTCTTCGTGTGAGTAATTCTAGAGCCTAAAGTAAACACGATTTTCACCAAAATGGATATTCCTTGAACGATCTGGCTAATATTACGAATCTTCGAATTTGAAACTAATCTTTTAATTTTGAAGATACTTTACACCAAACCCCATCATATTTACATAATTTCCTCAAAAAGAGCTCCAATTTTTCTGTAAATCTATTCCTTGAAGCACAAGATGTTTAAAAGTGGCGTACGTTCAATTTTGGGCGAACGATCTGAATTTTCGAAAATTGCGAACAAATACCTATTAACATTGTCGAAAAGAAATATTAACGCTAGAGATTTTTGTTTCATGAAATCTCTTTTAAAAAGAGATATTAAATTAATGTAAATTAAACACTCCACTCTTTCCTAGTAATGATCCACTCTTCACTAGTAATGATTGCTGCTATTGGGTCTAACCGCTTCCTTATTCTTTGGAGGGCTACTGTTTTTTAAAATTTTTTTCCAACAGTATTATCTCAAAAGTACAAAAAACTATATTGTTAATAATAAATATGTTACATGTTTCTGGGGTGTTTACATGGTTCTAGAATGCAAAGTTTTGCGTAGAAATCATATTTTCAAACCAAAATTTGCGTGTTTATTGCAGCTCAGCCATTCAAAATATCTATGTAGTTTATTAGACAAAATATGATTAAAATTGTTTAAACAGCGTTTTTCAAACTTTCGACGTTTCCTTCCCCGATACTCTGTATATCCATGCTTCTTTAAAACCAAAAACAATAATTTGCGTACTGAAAACTAATTAATTAAACCCATGGCAGTATAATTGTTAACATAAGTACTGTCACATCTTTCGCAGGATAAGGAGTAAAATTTAAAGAAAAAATTATAGTTCACATGAATTTTGACAAATTGCGTCTTACTTTCTATGATATTCAAATGGTAACATTATATTACAATATTCAATTGGTTAACAATTTTGTCTAAAGAGTCTTGTTTGATAATTCTCCAATTTCGTATTGTAATAAGATATCTTATGATACTCATGTCGTAAATAACTATTATGTTTAGTGTATGTGTCTAGCTGGTTTTGTATTATTCTGAGAAACTGGACCATACGAATCACGTTTACTACGTTATTCACACAGGAGCACATGAATCTCAAAAAAGTATTTAATAATATAATCCTTGCTGATGAATCAACGTTTTATTGATGATTTTAATTTTGAAAATTTTCATTAGTTTGGATGTTTAAATATAGGTATCACATGTAATTACATGTCTGTTAAACACGATAGCATTATATGAAGCAAGAAACATTGTTTTTCGTTTGATCATTCAACTTCATCAATCACTCAAAATTACTTTAATTTTCTCTGCTTATCAGTTTTTTAATCTCAGATCTTCGATGAAGACATGAATCAAATAACATCGTAGATATTTGAGTGTTTTAAAAATAATAACGTGAATAAATGCTTATATTTATTGAATTGGTTTTATAATAACCTGTAAAAACATGGGTTTTCTGTTGGTTTTGGGGATGTTGAAAACATTCAAATAGTAAAGGCAATGTTAAGCTGGTGACCTTTAACATTGTTTATTTGATATTTTTCTTAGGGATAGTTTATAATGGTTAAACGTTTTCAAAGAGTGCACATTAGATACCTCGAGTGGCCCGTTTCCGTTTAATAAACCGCTACGTTCTCGCTGTACAGATGGTCGTGCAAAATTCAAGGTTTTGATAGATTCGTAGAATGGCGGCCAACAAACCACCTTCGAACTCTGACGATACTGAAATGTAGTCTGTGTTGGGAAGGTCATATCACTTGACCACCAAGTTCGTTCTATGTATTTTCACTGGGAAATGCTAGTGCATTGATATTTACTAAACTGTAAACAAACGCTAAATCTCTTTGAATTGTTATAACATCTGTTTTGCTTTCTTTTAGTAATATCAACTCGTTTTACCAAATACGTGAGTTTGTTATATTTTTACACGCTACAATTATTTAATTTTACAAGTATTTATTTTCAAGCATTTAGGAATTCATGAAATTTCATTGAAACGTTCGCCAATCTAAAAACCTTTTAAATGTATATTAAATATATTAATGTTGTTTAAAAATATGTATTAACAATGCGTAGATTTAGCACATAAAGCTCTGATTTGAATATTATACAATGAAATCATCAAATTAACAGTTTTAGAAAGGAATGATAAATTGAATTGAAAATATTAACTTAAAGTTTATATACGTTTATTTAGAAATTTCTATACTTGTGTAAATATTGTGATGTGTGATTCTACTCTTGTGATCTTTCAAAACCCAAAATTGAATATTTCTGTATTTGAAAACCTTAACACTACCTTCATCCAATCCAGTGCAGTTTATAGCAAACAGCTAAGCAATATGTTTCCCTATTTTTAATGGTAATGGTTAAACAAGAGGAACAAATAGTTTCTGACTCTCGGTGTTAACAGGGGACTTAAAAAAATTAATAATACAGTTATTCGGTTGCTCAACACCCCTTTGATAGAAAAACAGAAACAATTGTTTGGGCGTAATGCACCTTGAAAAATATTTTTTTTATAATCAATTTCTTCCCTATTTGATAAATATATCGACTTGAAAATTGTAGGACTTAAAAGAGAATATAAAAACCAAATAAAAGTTATGCTCATACTCGCCGTAAAAATACGAATTTATCATAATTAAATTGGCCACAGAATTTGTTTACAAGCAAGTGCATTTTAAGCGTAAGTGGCAGGCAAAAGCGCGGCATTGGAGAACTGTTTTTTCAGTATGCCCATCCCACGCTATTCTGCTAGCGCGAATGAATTAAGCGCAAACAAATGGGGTCTACTAAGATGTTAATTTCTTATAAACAATTACATATATCTCGAGAACGAGATATAATAGCACCGAACGGATTCCGGAATTTTGCATCACATTTAAACGCCATTCAGATTAGACAATAAAAAATTTTGCAACAATTGCAAATTTATAAACAATTTCCAAATTTTGCAAATCTAAAGTGGGGAGAGTCTCCCGATGTCCCAGAACCAAAAACAGCGAATTAACAATTTTGCAACAATTTATAATTTTATAAACAAATTCGAAATATGCGTTAGAACGGCCGGGAAGGCTCCGCAAATTGTGCCTGAAATGAATATCTCAAAATAGCAGTTTGTCAGGAGTTACAAATCGATTACTAAAAGTTAGAATAATTTTGCTAAAATGATAAATATTTACTGGTCTATAGACAATCATTCTGGACGGAAAACCCCGCTTAGAAATATTTTTTTCGTCGTGGCGTACGCGCAGGCAAACTACCTCCTTCGGCAGGGAAATATGACGATATTTCCGTCTCGTACGTAAACGAACTAGCCCCCTCCCCCTGAGACAGCGTTCTTTCTGCCCCTTGGGATGTTGCACCAATCACAGACAACTATGGTTCTACCTGCTAGCGATTGGTCAACGCGTCCCTCCCCCTGCCCTCCCCCAGGCCGAGGGGTGTCCAAGTTTGTCGGCGCGGTGTGGAAGATAGAATTTTGAACGACATTTTTCCTGAGGGAGAGGGTACATTCTCTGACATCATTTAAAGCACAGGTACTCATAAATCTAATAAGATAAAGAAATCGCGTCTAATGTAAATATTACCGACGTGAGAGACAAGCAAATAAATACATTTTTGTATTTTTTGGAAAAACTAAATAAAAGAAGAGGGCAATACTTCGTTTAAGTCATCGTGTAGGGTTTGTTTGGCACTAACTCTACGCAATATTTAAAGAAAAAAAATTGGAGCCGTTTTTGAGAAAATCTTGTTTTTGTTATTTTTTAAAATAGCAAATATTGAAAGCACTATTGCACGAAAACTACTCGAATATCCAAAAAATCTACATGAACTTAATGAAAGAACTGAATATGGACAACAAATTTTATTTGTAGGAAATAATCTCTGTCTTCAATATTATTGTGATAGGAAGTCGCGGACAAAAATGCAAACTTTTGCAATTTTCGGAAATTCAGAGTTAACCGATAGAATCGGACCTATGCCACTTTTTTGAGTGTATTACACTATTTCAAAAATTTTAAAGAAAAAAGTGTGTAGCCGTTTTCGAGAAAAGTTTCAAAATCTTGGGAGGATTTCATGTAAAGTACCTCCAAATTTCAAAGGTGTTTCAAAATCTCAACGCACGGACGGACGTTTTGAAAATAAACACTTTTTTGGTAGCAGGTGCCCCCAAAACGTCCATTTCCGTTGAAGCATTACATTACTTTCTCTGTACTACGTATGTTAACCTGTATATACGTATGTATACGAGAAAGTAAAAATGACTTCTGTGAGGATAGTTAACACTAACTGTCCTTCATTAACCTTCATAACCTTAAATTTCATAACCTTAACTGTCCATTCATTTACGTGGCTATATAGAAAACATCTGGCACCCAATATATTCAGATTATATGCACTTCTTAATTAATTGAGATTATATTCATATGACCATCAATTTCAGTTAGTACAAACATGTTTCAAATGTTTATGTTGCGTATAAATAGTTTTAGTATAAACTTTACGAGATCGTCTCAGTTAATGAAGCACACGAAATGGGAAATTTAAATTTCAAGATCTACATAAATTAAATACTTTTAATTTCACTATGCGCTCACTATTGCCAAAGTAATGTTTGTATAATGTAATGTTTCTGTTTGTGGTAAATAGAACTCCAACAAGCCCCAAATCAGAGGGTTTTATCACTTATTTTACCACATTCCCTAGCTACTCGGGAACTCGCAGACTGGCCATAACATCCAAGAAATTGAACCTCCATGAGCCACACCACCCCGCGAACTCGCAAGCAAAGATGTCGCCCTCCTCATCCGCTCGGTTTGTCTTCTCGTTGGCTCAGTAGCGCATTCCGCCTCACGCAGCGTCCCTCCCACAGCGCTCAGCCCCCCATTCTTAACCCCTCGCTTCTCCCCCTCTCGGCGGCGGCGCCAGTCTTCTGTTTGAACGCGCTCCAGAAGCACTTAATGCGCTGGCGCGAAATTAAATGTAATTTCATTGCGACTCGTCCGCTCTGCCGACGCCGACCTCATAGTGTGAGGTCCCGGTTCCTCCACGCGCTACGTGTAGGAGCCCCCGAAACAGATATCTCATTTTTCAATCCTTCGCCCCAATTCCTCTCGAAATGACGGGAGCTGTCAGTTGCAAATGGAAACTCAAACGATGACAAACAGCAAAACCTAGCGAGATTATGTTCAATAAAACATTAAGTTGATGCTCTGCATATTTTTCTTTCGTTTTAATAAGAATGAATGTTTCTCTTGGCTCGCACATAAACGTGTGCATTTGAAAAATGGTTTAAAACTGTTGGTTGCCAACTTGTCGAATAATAGCATTTGTCATTTGCAGTGTGCGAATTTTTGTGATTTTGCGTATTTTTGTTTGGTGCTTCGGGGCATAGCTGTGTTATTTATATACGTCAAAAACACGTGTGTGTGTGCGTGTGTGTGTGTGTGCGTGTGTGTGTGTGTGCGTGTGTGCGTGTGTGCGTGTGTGCGTGCGCGCGTGCGCGCGTGCGCGCGCGCGTGCGTGTGTGTGCGTGCGCGCGCGCGCGTGACGTGCTACGGGGAGAAGTGTGCACATTTTCATAATTCTGTAATCTCTACCCTAAGCCACGACTAGTTGAATTTTGAATATAGAAAGAAATTAACGTTTTTGCAAGTGTTGTTAACAAAATATTCGTACCGATGTAATAAAATATACTTTAAAGGGTAAATCAGCTGTAGCTTTGGGCTCTTAACTCTTATCATGTCCTTCGTGAAGGAATAGTACTTCCTGCCGTGACGTGGAGAACGATAATATGAATAACTATGATCTCCACTGAAGACATGGGCAGATAATGAAGTTACAGAAGTGAAATATATTTACATTTAGCTTAAATTGAATGCTATGTACATTAATACGTCGGTACATATTTTTGCATATTTGGCAAGTTTTTCCCGTTGGTGAATATAATGTAATTTAAGTGCATATTTTGCAAATTTCGTTACAATAGAGACTTATCTCTATAACGTTTCATTTTTTTCATAGAATCTTTTTATTTGTGGGGGTTCATTTATTCGAAAGAGCTTGTCACTGTTTGCGTTTGTTTTTCTTTTTTTCTCTATATATAATAAAATATTTGTGCAAAAGTGAGTTCTTGTTATATTTTTTAAACAAGGCAGAAATGTAACAAGACACACTACGTGAATATTTACTTCAATTATTTCTCCCGCGAAGCAAGGTAGATTTTATGTTTGCACAAATACGTATCTTTTCATTTCAAGCATGCTTCTTCTGAATTTTATCAAGAACAGTTCTTACGGAAAATGAAATATAGTTAATTTTAATTGCTTAAAAAAGTGTATATTTAAGAATATTTAGGTCATAAATGCATGTTTTTAAAAGTATATTTCCGTATTTTTAGGGCATGAAAATCCTTTCCCCAGTCATTTGGCTCGAGAGAGCTCCATGCGTTTTCGTGACCTCTCCTTTTTTGTACTCGTTGTTCCATTTGGTTGGCATCGAATTAGATATGTTGATTTACACGCTTCACTAATGTTTCATGACGCAAATATCCACCACGTGTTGGTGATCAAATATTGTTAAAATGGAGGTTCACATTGGCAGCTCTGAAATATGATACTAAAATAAATGTCTCTATATCACTGTGTGTATCTATATATTTGCATTTGGAGTAAAGCCAGCATTTAGCGAAAGAAGTAATAAATGTTAACAGTTTGTGGAAGTATTAATTTGCTTCAAGCAGTTGCCAACTTCTCTACATGATTAATATCAGAATACATGCCAAATTTCTGGAGGGGAAATAGTCTGTTGTTTATGGTTAACCGGCACTCAGTACTAATATTGTGAAAAAATACATTTGTACCTAATGATGCAAAACGTACCTTTTTTGAAATGTAATATTCATAGTTGAAGGTAACAATTTTATATTTCTGAAACATTAGTGTACATTTTTTTCCAATAAAATTATGACAAGTAAACAGTAAAATCTTGAAAACTGTCTTTAAAAGTTTGGTAAACAACGTGACGAGGATTCGTAATGTTATCTGAGGTGCCGAGAGTGATAGGATCGTAGAATAGTAAATAAACGCACCGAAGCAATATATGCAGATACAAGTGCAAATAGCCATCATCGTTGGACGATAGAAATGAAGAAACTGAAGCAGAGTTCTCGTGTAAACACATATTCGTCCCGTAAACGGAAATCCTAGATAATACTCTCACCACTCTCACTACCTTGTTAAAATGATTGATTTGAAAAACAAATTTTAAAAATTTGGGGCATATATCTAACACTTGTAAGATAAGTAAAACGTGTGCTTGAAAATATGAAAACCATCTGTATCTATCACCCACCGTTCTTTAAGTATACTCCTTCAACCATGTATATTTCACTAGAACATTTATACCAGAAGGTCATTCTTCTTCGCCTTCCTTATCCGACTGCGTAAGGGGCATGCACATGTCAAATAGATGAAATGTGGTGGCCCAGATCTTGTCCACCTTTGAATCGAAGTATAGTTCATATGATTTAATCAGAAATGGTGTTCAATTCTTCCTATAGGAGTTTCTAGTAGATAGACGCTCACATTGCAAAATAGAAATGGTGAATAGAAGCATTCTCTCGAAGCCACAACAGGGCGTCAATACTCCGTCTTTCGCGTCGTTAGATAGAGTCAAACAGAAGTTTCTTTTCTAGTTACGAATGGAATGTTAACCTTCTTCGAGTAAAAACAATGCTTCTATTTTTAATAGTATCTGAAAAAGATGTCGATAAATGTATCTCAGCTGTTTAGGTAAGCACGTGTAACAATATCCTGAAGTGAAATACTTGTATCTGTTTGACAAAACCAACATGTGTGCATTGATGTATGGAACGATTTTTTTCCGTACTTGTTCAAAATAATACTTTTGCTGTAATATGAGAGTTTTAATATTTCAGATGTTGTGTTATTAAGTATTTGTGCGTTTCTTTTTATTATTGCGCAAAAACCTAAATAGTAGAAGACGAAGGAGACTAATTAATGAGTGCGTTAAACGTCTAGCACGCGAGTATTCGTGCTACGAATGGACGCGCGAGAATATTGAAAATAGAAACAAAAGAAAAATTAGTATTGAAATATCAAAAATGCTTGAAAGTATTACCTTAAACATACATATTTTCACAGAAGAGGAAAATTGTGTGATGTTGCGCGAAAAAATTTAAAAAAAAGGGGGATATAAAAATTATGAACCATGTGTTCCATGAAAAGTAATTTTTGTCGATATCTTAAAATTCTGACATGAGAGAGCAAAACGGTTTTGAGATTTGAAATTAACATTAAAAACTACACGGGAAAAGTGAACACCATGCCAGATATCTATAGCTGTTTATCAGTGTTATTAGTGATTCCGGGCGCGTTAACTGCTAAGATCATTAGTCACGTGAGTGTAGTGCGTGTTTTCCTCTGGAAGAGACGATCTTCCCTTGCCGGATGGCGAGATTCGATCTACCGTCGGCTAGCGGACTTTTCCCCAAACCAGATATCTACCACCAGTGGGGTACCACCCCAACCTGGACTAGCTCTAAGCTCCCGACTGTCCTCCAGCATGTTTCGTACTGTAGTGCATGTTAGTGTAAGTGTGTGTGTAAGGGGAGAGGATAGGACAAGAAAGAGGAAGGAAAGACCGTGTGCGGTCCGTGGCCCGTTTGCTAGGATACTGCTCGCGCATTTCCCTATGTTGATCGGAGAAACCACGGAAAACTTCTGAAGCCGACGGCTAGAATTCTCCTCCGGAAAGCGACTGAATTCGAGAAACTAGTTTCGAAAATCCTGCCACCACCTTCAGGACTCGAACCTAGGACCTCGCTGTCAGAGGTACTACAGTGACATCAGTTGATACCCTGAGCCACCTCTCTTGTTTTTAATTATTTAAATAAATTATGTTCAAATAATAATAAAAATGATTTTGGAAGTTTTCGTTGGCCTCCTAGAGTTTAAAAGTCCCCACTAAATCCATGAGCCTAGAAGCAATGTTCCGACAACATTTACCTCTCTACAGGAGACGTAACTTAACAAAATGTCAAATTTGTGGAAAAAACTTGATCATCCAACACGTCATAACGATGTTCTCTTCTTTAAAATATGCACAGCAAAACTAATGGTTTAGTATCTAATAGATCATCGAATCGGTTTGTCGTTGTCTTCTCCCCGTGGAATAAAGGGTCCTTTAGCGCGAGGCTCTTTTGTCGCTGCGCCTGTGCCCCAAGGGCTCTGCTTCCCTCCCCCCCCCACAACGCCTGCGGGCGCGCCGGCAGCGTTGCTAGGCGACGCAGGTACACAGGAGCCGCTCGGCGGAGGCTGTTCGGCGCGACAGGCGATCCGTCGCACTGCCCTTCTCCCCCTTCGCCTCCCCCTTCACGCGCCGCCCTTCACGCCACACCCCTCGGGCGGCGAGGGACGAAGGCTCGCTGGCTGGAGTTTGGACTCGCCTCTGCGCTGATGGCACCCTGCGAACTGTCAACGAGAGAACACACGCAGTTCGAACTTCTCGGTCACGAGCTAACACGAACTCACATCATCTGTAGAATGTTTTGTGGTTTTGGGGTCCATCATCTGATATGGTCATTAATCCCGTAAGTGTAGTAACTACGTTTGGAGAGAGACATGTGTTGCTCCCCCACTATAATGTGAAACCTGCTACACGTCAGCTTGCAGTGTCCCGCTCCAGGTATCTCCGCCCATGGGGAACCGCTCCCAGTTGGCCAAGTTCTGAGCTCCTGATAGGTCTCCCGAAAAGTGTGTTAGTGTAGAGTGTGTAAGTGTGTAAGGAAAAATGACGAGAGAGGCAAAATCGCGCGTTTTCCGTAGCCCTTCTATTAAGATACTGATCCGGCATTTCCCTGGTACTTCCTTTCTGCGGGAGCGCAAATGACGACGACCTTTTTTTAAAGAACTACTTACACATTTACTATGTTGCCCCAATTGCACAACTTCAGAGCCCTCTATGCCACCAAAAGCGACCGACAGCCGTAGAGAGAACGGATTCATTTTATTAGAGAGAGCGCATTTATTTACGAAGCGGTGTTCGCTCTGGCAAATGACTTTTGTAGAATAGCTGCGGATGCGGTGGCGTCGAGAGGGACCTTTTTTGTGCGCGTCAGTGCAGCATTGTGTTCGAAAGTATAAATAGTTATTTTTGCGAGGCAAACGTAAAAAACGTATTTTCATTACATCGCGTATATTAGAAGCAGAGAGAACAAGCGTATTGAAGAGCATTTCGAGAGGAGATCAGCTTTTGCCGAAGGAATGTGTAAATGTTTGGTATGTTGTTATTCGCATTAATATCCCTTCTATGTAGTACAGTACGTCTACTCAACAAAGTTACGTAGTTTTGGCAGTTGTCTCTCATATTGATTCAGTGGTGAGTTGTAGTTGACATTCACATAATTGAAATTATTGAAGGCGTTGTCATTGTCAACAATATTAATGTTGTTGACAATGACAACGCCTTCAATAATTTCAAGTTGTCTCTCAGCCAATCGAGTCATCAATCGTCCAGGAGCAACCCCGGGTGACCCGGCGGAGCGGACCGTCACGTGGGAAAATTTTGTTTTCTTTCGACACGAAAACGTTCCACTTTCCTGTTAATGATGATAATCAATAATTAGCTTCTTCCACAGAAATTCTCAAAGAAAGGAAAGGGTTTGTTTGGATTGGAATGATAATGCACTGGTAGTTATCCGCATCACTTTCGAAAATGCATTACTTTGTGCAGAAAAAATTACTTCATTTAGAGAGTTTTATGATGTTTTGTATACTTTCAGATATTCAAGAAAGTATATTTGTATTTTGGCCGTCGAAATCTCCCGATGTGGTGTCGTACTTTGATATTTTTTGTGGAAAGTGTTGAAGTGCAGCGAAGAAAAAAAAGGAACGCACGCACAACAAGGGTATTTCAGACTCTTATATTAAAAGGTATGTTTAAAATAGAGAGAACTATTTTAATAAATCATTCTGAATGTGTTATGTGGAAACCTGAAGTGTGAGCTTAGGCGGACAGCAATTGCAACATCCCCTGAGAGGGAATTTGTATGGAAGGCCTATTAATGAAGGGACCGTCTCGCAGGCAATTTCTGAAAAAATTGAGGGTTCCTCACCGGGGGAAAAAGCGCAGCGTTTACACAACTCGTAAGTAGGGATCCTACGTAATCTGTCTGTTCTTGGCGTGACAGCCCGCATGCGTGCCATGGCCTACTAGCAGCGTCCCGGCCTCGCGGTCATGGGTTAAGGGGTACGAGTGGTTCGCACGAAGACATCCCCACTCCCCATCTGGTCTTCTCAACTTGAGAAGTGAGTTTTCTCATCGTCACAGAGCAACATATACGGAATTTGATTGATTGATTGATTGTTTCGTGTTTCCGGGCGCGTCAACTGCTTTGGTCGTTAGTTCCGTAAGTGTAATGCATGTTTTTTTTCTTGGGAGTTGGCGGTGATCTTCCTCCGCTGGATGGCGAGATCCGGCGCCGACCTACCGTTGGCTAGTGGGGTTTCCCCCTAACCAGGACTCTCCCACCAGCGGGGCACCGCCCCAGTCGGGACAAGCTCTAAGCTCCCGTCCGGTCTCCTGGAATGTGGTAGTGTAGTGCATGTTAGTGTAAGTGTGTGTATAAGGGGAGAGGATAGGACACGGAAGAGGAAGGAAAGATCGCGCGTGGTCCGTGGTCCGTTTGGTAGGGTATTGCTCCGGCATTCGCCTGAGGTTGATCGGAGAACATATACGGGACATTGCAAAGAAAAGGCACATTATAATCTTTCCTGACCGGGATTCCAACTCGGGGACGCGTCATGGAAAACGAGCACGCTGACCCATGAGCTACATAGCAGGAGGCGTCTGTGAAATACTTAGGTTTTGTATAATTTATATAAAACCGTCCTCTCAAAATATCCGTTGCTGCTCGAGAAGGAAATACTACAGCGGTGCATCAAACGCAATGAAGGTGGAAAGAATAAATTTTGGGCAATTTTGATATTACAAAAAGGCAGTAACGTAAGCCACTCACAACACTAATGTAACCCTATTATCACCATGCGTAACTCGATAAAAATAGGCCCTTAAAACCAGGTTTTTGTGTCACAATATTTTATCATAATTCCGTAATCTACAAATTCATATCATATTTTCATTAATGCTGTATAAATCATGAAATAATAAAAGTATTCTTCCGTATTCGAAGATTATTTTTGTTGTTTGGCAGAGCGCGTATTTGCCTTGTTTTCAGAAATAACTCTGTTTCCGTGGATTCCATAATCGAATGAAGGCGCAGTGATGAACTTACGTCTCCCTGTTTCGATAATAATGTGGGCGCACCCTATAACTTTCATGTGTTGGTTTTTAGTACAACGACGTTATTGTTTTGTGTATTGTGTGAAGTTTTAGAAAAACCTTCATCGTTATGTAGTGGGACGTTTTTGAATTGCAATGTGCGAATAAATCGAGCAGACATGAAAACTTCTAAGTTTGGAAAGAAGGAGTAGTCTTTTTTCTCTGGGATGTTGAGCACTTGTTTGACTGTGCAGAGGGAGGGATCTTGGTCTGGAGAGGACACTTTAGGCGCAGGGAAATTGGGAAAGTTGGCAGCTGTGGAGCCGTCGAGGGAGTGGCGCGGACACCCGTTCTTCCCGAGTTGGCGCAAGTTGGAAGAAGGCGACCGTCTCAACGTCCCCTTCGCCTAGTCTCCATTTCCACCCTCCACTCTCCGTCCCTGCAGTTCACTCTCCATCTCGCAGTTTTCTCTTCTCCCCGCCGTCAATTCTCGACGTCCCCTCCACCTATTCTCCACTTCCGTACTCCACCCTCCGTCCCTGCAGTTCACTCCCCGCCTCGTAGTTTTCTCTTCTCCTATCGTCCAATCTCGACCTATCCACTCGCTCTTCAACTTTACCATCCCCTTTCTGGCCGCTCCAACCACTATCCGCTTTTGCTTTCTACACTCCACCTTACTGCACACCATCCTTTCTCGCTGATCATTCTCCAAATCATGCTGCGCTCCTGTGTGCGGCCGGCACGCGACCGCGAGGAGTCCGACTGTTTGTCGTGGGCGGTGCAGGCGGTCGGGCTCTTTTGGAGCGCTGCGGGGGAGGAGTGGCAGTGGGCGGAGGAGTGGCGCAAGTTGGCGCCCCTGGACGGATAAGAAGTCCTGCAGAAGTCACTCCGACCACCCCTCTACCTCATCTTGCCTCCGCCCCACCTCCAGTCTAAAGGCCGCTCCACAATAGCTCGGGAACACGAACGGGAACGCGAACGGGAACGGGAACGCGAACGCGAACGCGAACGCGAACGCGAACGTAAAGATAGTTAAAAGATGGACATCTGAGGCAGGCGTTCACAACACGACGGGAACTCGAAGCTTGACATGAACGGGAACGGGAACGATGGTCAACATTTATCTCAGCCCGGGAACGCGAAGCCTCTCGACCAAGGACAGTGCAGCAAATGGCGGCGAAGCTTTCCAGCTGATCGAGCGCGCGACAGGCGACACTGGTCTGAAGCGGAATTGAGAGTGTAGAGCAATATTGAGGTTAGAGCGTGGATTCGCGACGTTAGAAGCGGGTTTCGTTAGTCATTGTTGATTTGTTTTAGTTATTTTTAGTAGTTATGGTATAATTGTTTTTCTATTCATATTAACATTTACAATTAAAATGTCCCACATTTTTTAAAAATATTTCGTTAAAGTACATTGGAGCTGTTCGTTTATTGACAAAATTTTAGTTTCTCGTAGTTGTATTTTCCGTAAGTTGTAGTAGTTTTGGCATTCTTTGTTCTTATAGTTATATTTTCTAATTAATATTTTTTCGTTAAAGTATTTTTTATTCATAGCAGCTCACGCAAACACATCAGACAGATGGCAATGCAAAGAGTAACACAGTAGCATAGCTAGAAGTGCTTTGGTTTCGGCAACTTTTTTTGAAGTTCTTGTTTTAGCCGATACTGATTCATAGCGCTATTTCTCTTCCCGTTGGCGTTTATTGTGAACCGCACGTACCTCCCGTTCCCGTTCCCGTTCCCGTTCCCGTTCTTGCCTTCACGTTCCCGATCCCGTTAGCGAGCTATTGTGGAGCGGCCTTTACCCTCCTACACTTCCGCCCCAACCACTGTCTTCACCTTCCCCAGGAGACGACGCCCTTTTACCTCTTCCGGTCTCCACCCATCTCCTCCTCCTGGAACTCCGCCCTTGCCCTTGTCTCCGCCCCCGCCGCTCAAAAGGTCACATTCTCTTGAGCGCCAGTATGCAAACAACCTTCGAATGTAGTTACTACTTAAGCTAAATTTACTAGCTTTTTCCGCCCTTCCTGTTCCGAAAAAACCTGCCACCGAGCGAAGAACAAATCTGATAGTTCGGAGAGGACATGTCCCTATCTGGAAATAGAGTTTTATGCGTCCGACTCCCCTTTTGCGTTGAACACATACTCATGTTTCAGGGCCTTTCCCCGCTATGCCACACCTCGCACCACCCCTTCCGTCCCGTTCCATTACGTTCCGCCTCCCCCATTTCACTCTCACTCTCTCATTCACTCACTCTCTCATTCTCTCACTCTCTCATTCACTCTCTCACTCACCTCACCTCATTTTGCCACACTGTCACGTCCCATCTGACAACGTCCATCTCACTCCGCCCCGTTTCTCCCCTTTTCTTTCCATCCAGCCATGCGCCCTCCCGCCCAGATCCACACACGACTCCCCACTCCACATTACAGCTACGCCACATCACCTCGCCCCACCCCACGCCCATTCACCTCACATTACGCCACATCACTCCACCCCACACCATACCATCTTGCCCTGTCCTGTCCAGCGTTACTCTGGCCCGCCCTGCCCCGCCCTGCCCCGCCCCGCCCTGCCCCGCCCCGCCCCGCCCTGCCCCACCCTGTCCCGCCCCGCCCTGTCCCGCCCCGCCCTGTCCCGCCCCGCCCTGCCCCGCCCCGCCCCGCCCTGCCCCGCCCCGCCCCCTGCCCCGCCCTGCTCCGCCCTGCTCCGCCCCGCCCCTCCCTACCCTACCCCGCCCTGCTTCGCCCTGCCCCGCCCTGCTCCACCCTTCCCCGCCCTTTCCCCGCCCTGCCCTGACCCGTGGAGCCCTGTCCAACCAATTCCGTTTCATATTGTCGCGTCCTGCCTCCGCTCAGCGTCTCTCCCCTTCTGTTCGTCCGCAGCGAGAGCGGGCGCGGGTTACTTGGAAACTAAAGGGCAGCGCCGCCGGCCGTTGACTTGGGTCCTTGTTGATTTTGCGAATCTACCTCTCCCGCACTCGCATGAATCGGGATTCGGGCGACGACGCCTTGCCAGCGGTAGCACCCTGTGCCGTAGGCTGGGTCACATGCGTCCCTTTAAGTGATCCACAGTCTGAAATGCACTGATCCTGAAGAGCGAGCGGGGCGCCAACGAGGCAGGCAGTTGGGACCCTAATCGTGTTAGTTGTTCGAGCGAATAGGCTGAGACGAGGAGTTGAGCATCTGATTGGAGGCTTTGAGGGGGGCGAATTTAATTGCGGGCTCTCTGCCTTTTCCTCTCTCTCTCTTCTTCCTCTCTCTCTTTCTCTCTCTCTCCTCTTCCTCTCTCTCTTCCTCTCTTTCTCTCTCTCCCTCTCCACTATTTCTCTCTCTCTGCCTCTCGTCTCTCCCTTCTCTCTTTCTCTCTCTGTATTTCCTCTTTCTCCCCTACCTCTCTCTGCCTCCCTCTCTTCTCTCAGTTTCTCTCCCTGATTTCTTTCAGTATATCTCCCTCATCTTTCTCTCTCTCTCTCTCTCTCTCTCTCTCTCTCCTATGTTCTATTGTCCCTCTTCCTCATTCCTCATCTCTTACTGCCAACATCACTTCCCGCAGTCTCTCTTCTTCTCTCTCTGCCTTTTTATTTGTCCTCTCCCCTCTCTCTCTCACACCTCTTTCTCTTCTCTCCTCTCCTCTGTCTATCCTCTCTCCTTCTCTCTCACTCTGTTTCATTCCTTCTCCTCTTCTCTCTCCCTCTCACTGAAAGGTCAAATACCTGACGTTTAATGTTTGGAAAGTCATATGTTAAAGCTGCGAGATTTGTTGCTTTCGCGCATAATTCAGATCTCTATCTGCTTAAAAATAGCGCAAGTGTGTCAATAATAGGTAAAGCACTACACATTTATTTACTGTTAATTGGCAATATGGACACAGTTGTAAAGATAACATGCTCAAGTAATAGATGGTATTGGTAAATTTTGTGCAGATTAGAAAATCTTTTACAATTTACTTCATTGAGAGATGGAAAATGCAGTAATTTTATTTAACAGGGATCATTGTTAATACATTTTTAACACACGTGTGAAGTGGCGAGATTTATTAGGCAGGGATGAAGGGAAGAAAAGTGGGAGTGGTAATCTGGTGTAAGGGACGATGTGTAGTCAGTATAAACAGATTGTAAGCACCTTTATACCACTTACGCACTGCCGACAATAATATGCGCTGGGATATAATATACGATCATTTTCGTTGAGATATTTTTTTAACATTTGATAATGGATCATCATTCACCAGAGTTCATCGGAGATCAGGGTTCATCAGTAGCAATAAGACATCTTAAAACTTTTGCATCATTATATATTAGGAACCGTAAGTCTTTAGAGGAGTGTAATAGAACACAAATTTATTACATGCCGGCATATTTTGTTTTTCAGAATAATTCCTTTGATTGATCCACGATTTCCTTTCACCTATTCCACGTACCTTTAACTTATTTATGAGCAGTAGAAAAAATATTGTAGGTGATGTTGCAAAGCTTCTGTGTTTCTGCACTCTTACCTAAAACTTTTTGCCAGTCCATCTGCGCTCTGGTTTACAGTGGCCGGATCGTAACCAGAAAACCTTGTTTCGCCACCAGAAACAAACCTTTGCCGAAAATGTTCTTCCTTCTCATCGCCGGGAGATCATGACAGCCAGCAACCGTGTCGTATTTTTGTACTGTGGACAAGAAGTGAGAAACAAATCGCGCACAAATATTTCTTTTACCTTAATCTTTGGTTATAAATTATCATCACATTTTGAGAGTGGTAAAATGGTTTTATGCCAGCAGACGACGAATTTCACAGACTAGATTTCACAGTTTCTACTTCACTCTTACAGGCTTTCACAATGGCCTAGAGAATAATCTTAACTGGCCAACTATGTTCGTGTACCTTGGCTTCTGAACGAAAATCGTTAGTATCGTGATACATGAACCACATGACTACGTAGTTCTCGTAATACTAGAGGACCAGATTTCCTCCAGGAAGGTAGAGTGCCCAACATATTTAATTTTATACCTAGACTACGAATATCACAATAAAAACGTCATACCATGTCACGGTTTGTAAATATAACGTATCTTTATACCTATTATACAGTTTATTTGTTATTAACTCAAATACATTTACGTTGTACCTGTAAGATGTGTAAAATTAATACGAATAAGATGTTTGAAAATAAAATATTTGTTCACTTCATTTAGTGTGCCACTTTCAAGAAATATCAGCACAATTTGGCTTTTGTGTTTGTGTGTTTTTAACTTTCTGTATCCGAAGATTGCCGTCTCTATTCTCGCGCCTGGTAGTCACGCTCAATTACGAGTTGGTCTTAGTGGATGTTGTGAAAACAAGTCACGTGCACCATCTTATTTCCTACTGTGCATCAGTCACCGAAAGGAATTATTTTAACCCCTTACCCTATTGCAAGTATACAAGTACTTAACTGTTAGGGTGGCAAATTCTGAGTCAGTCAGTGTCATGCGGAACTGTACCCGCAGTGCGCGTGAAGTTCGTGTGTGGTTTTCGTGTGCTCCAAATACATTACAGTTCTGTGGTTTTTAAAAAGTGAAGTTTGCCACATAAACTGTAGAATTGTATCAATCTTATAAAATTAAAATCATTTCACATCGAAAGTGTGCGAATTAACTCGATATCTTCTGTTACGCTTGTGGAAGATTTACACCCAAACTTTAAAGGGGAAAAATATAAGAAATTACAAAACTTGCGTATTCTTTATACTTTGGCTGCCGTGTTAGTGATTAGGACAAACCAAGGGCTGCTTATCTGTGTTGTCACCTGTACAACGAACCTTGTGTTGTAGTTGTAGGGAAAATCCAAATCATTTTCATTCGCTCTACCAATGTTGTGGCGAATACCTACAATCTATTTTAATGGCTGCATATTATAGCATGTATATGCTAATTAAATTTTTAACTTGTTCGTACTTATTATAAACCATGATTATACAATTTTGTGGTAATATAACCGTAGTGACAATACGGAAATTATTATAGTTTTTTTTTAGTTAAAATATTAAATACGTTTATATCTGTTGAACCTAGTGCTAAAGAAACGTTTTATAACGATTGTCAAAATCGGCGTGAACGTTTCTTTTGAAATCATCTTCTTTCATCCTGGAAGTATGAACAAATTTTATTTTGTTTCTAGTGTAATAGCCACAAGATGCTATTCGTAGAAAAATTTCAGAACAAATCTCTAAAAACTTTTAGGACTCACTGGTTCACGCTATTTCACCACATAAGCCGGCAAATAACTATTTATAAAAAATACGATTGCGTTCTCTCGATTTCGTTATGTTAAAGTGAGGTACGAATGACTCTTCCGCGCAAAAGTAAATGCTATATGTTCCGATCCAAAAGCCTCGAGAGAATATAAGAGTTGTTTTCATGCCTAGATGAATATTAGTACGTTTGTGCTAATTATACGCATTTGTAATTGAATATTAAGCAAAGAGTGATTTTATCTGTAACCTCCAATTCCGGAATGTCTGAGACTTATTCTTTTCGAACCTTGTTTCGTTAAAGTATTTAATAAGAAAGACGTGGTTCTTTTACCTTTCAGAAACGAGGTACTTTCTTCAGTGAACTTTCGTTTTGTAGTATTGATACAAGTACATATTACAGAAGATTGCTTAGAAATTACGTAGTATAGATTGTCACAAAGTGAACATTTTTGAAGATTTTATTTCTAGATTTCATTCATCTGTACCCTTGATACCATTTCTACAGTTACATAAAATTATATATTTTTGTTAAGAAATATTTTCTCTTGTTCATTAATGTATGGTAACGTTAAGTAATAAATCTCAGCTCTAAAGCAGTTTAAATATGTGTAGCAGTTTATTAATTTTTTTATTTATTAAATAAAATTTCATAAATATAAAACAGTTTATTAAAAATTTGTCTTTTTCCAAAATTTCTTCACCGGGTAGTCACGTGATTGGCATTAAAATTACACAGTCAACGAGTTCCTGTAACTTTTAAACACGCATATTACGGTCATAATTCACACTACGAACATTAATTTATCATAACTGACACCCTTTTATAGGGAGATCAATATTTTGCCGTGATAGACCTGTGTCCAAAGTCCGAGAGAAGTAGCTCGAGGCACCAACTGATATCACTGCAGTGCTTCTGACCGGGAGGTCCTAGGTTCGAGTGCAGACGATGAAAATGTATCCATTACCGGCTATATACTCGTAATTAGGCCGAGTTCAGTCACTATCGGGATGAGAATTCTAGCCAGCGGGTGCTCTGCTCGGTAGTTTTCCGTGATTTCTCCGATCTATACTAGGCGAATGCCAGAGCAGTACCCTAACAGACGGGCCACGGACCGCGCGCGATAATCCCTTCCTTTTCTTGTCCTATCCTTATCTCTCACACACTTGCACTAACATGCACTACATTACCACACGTCGGGAGACTGGTCGGGAACTTAGAGCTTGTCCCCACTGGGGTGGTGCCCCGCTGTTGGGAGATACCTGGTTGCTGAAAACACCCTGCAAGCCTAGGGTAGGTCGACGCCGGATCTCACGGACCTACGGTAGAAAATCATCGCCAAAAACTGAGAAAAACCTGCGCTACACTTACTGGACGAATGACTTTAGTAGCTGATGCGCCCGGAATCGTCAATCAACCAATCCACAAGTATCCAAAGGTTAATGTATGCTGTGAGTTTACTAGAATGAAATATCTGGAATTTCAATATTTTCATATCAGTATAAAAATCATAATAATCATGCTTGGACAATAATATCTATAAAATGTGGAGCAGAAGATGAACCTTGTGTCATAAATACTTCGTTTTATTCCTTGTCTATTGAAGATTAGGCCAAGAAAATCAGAAGTTGTATTAACCACTATTATAACAATACTTATAAATGTGATAAGTTTCATGACACATTTAAATAATGGACGTGCAGTACAAACAGAAGCTTTTAAATTTCCCGCGTCTGTATTCTTTCAAATAAAATCAAACTAGTATTCGTACCGAATGAGGATTAAAGGATTCCCACGATTTTAAATTCCCACAAACCTAGGGTCGGGAAGGAATCTCCGAAACCCAGAGGTTTGTACTTGTACCGCCTTAAATAACACAGTGCGTTTATAGTAAATACGGAGATCTTTTATATTCAACCTATGTCAAATTTTCGATGACTATATTACTGTGCTTCTCCATAAGATACTTAGGAAAAGTTCCCCGAACTATGAAATACTGGTTTAAATTGCTGTTCCTGACTTTTAGTTGGTTCCAAGTTGGTTAAAACATCGTGTTACATATCCTCGTGATTTTATTTTGCAAATAAACACTATCCACGAAATTAGGGCATTTTGTAAGGTTCACTTATGTTCACTCGAAATATTTGTTGTATAACACTAATAAAGAAATCAAGCTAAATTTTCGCGAAAACAAAATGTTTTTTCAAATCTTTTTTTTACATAGGCTTGATTGTAACATAACTCTCAAAATGCATTGTAAATTAGAGATCATGTCATTTTAGTTGCACGTTTCCAAGACGCTATCATCTTCATTCCAAGTATAAGTAATTCATGAAGATTTTAGGTCAAGTATTTTCAATTTAATTGTATTGATTATTTGATTGTTTTTTTCGTGTTTCCGGGCCCGTCAACTGCTTTGGTCATTAGTCCCGTTAGTGTAGTGCATGTTTTTTTCTCGAGAGATGGTGGTGATCTTCCCCTGCTGGATTGCGAGATCCGGCGCCGACCTACTGTCGGCTAGTGAGGTTTTCTCCTAACCAGGACTCTCCCACCAGCGGGGCACCGCCGCAGCCGGGACAAGCTCTAAGCTCCCGACCGGACTCCCGGAATATGTGGTAGCGTAGTGCATGTTAGTGTGTGTGTGTGGGTAAGGGAAGAGGATATAACAAGGATGAGGAAGGAAAGATCGCGCACGGTCCGTGGCCCGTTTGTTAGGGTACTGCTCCGGCATTCGCCTGGTGTTGATCGGAGAAAACACGGAAAGCTACCGATCAGAGCAGCCGGCCGCTAGAATTCTCCTCCAGACAGCGACTGAATTCGACCTAGCTGAAAAGCTAGTGTCGAAAATCCTTCCTCCTTCGGGACTCGAACCTAGGACCTCCCGGTTAGAGGCGCTGCAGTGACATCAGTAAGTTGATTGTAAGAGAGAGAGAGAGAGAGAGAGAGAGAGAGAGGGGGGGCATGGGACAGTAGAGGTCATCGATGGCGATCGGCGAAGTCCGACTCCGGGGGTGGAATTATTCATATCGCCCGCTGCGCGCATTTTAATCCACTCTCCGCAAGAGGATCATGTAACGGCGGCCGGGGCCGGGCTGCGCGGCGCTGCGTCGGGGCTAGTGGGTCAGCGGCTGAGAGGAGCGCCCAGGCGGCGCGAGGGACGAGCGCCGAGGACATAAAAATCAATGGAGGGGAAGCGATGGAAAGCGGCTTTTCGTTTCGCGGGCAGCCGTCGGCGCCCGTGCCAGCGTCGTCGCTCTCCTCTCCTCTTCCCTCCTACCCCCGTCCCTGCCTCGACCCCTGCCCCTTCCCCTCCGTCAAATCCTCCCCGACCCTGGAGCGGATCTTGGCTGCGGCCGCTGACGCGGTCTCCGCGAGGTTGCTCCGTTGGGAGAGGAAGAAGCTCGCAGTGTTTCTCGGGTTCGCTTCCTCAGTTGCTGCGCAAAGCGACTTATGTCTATAGCATGTGGTGGGGCTCAGTGAGATCCGTTACCAATGGAGCGCCTTAGGGTTTGAGTCCAGGTATGGGTGGATTTTCGACAATAGCAACATTGCTTGGTCGAATTCAGCATCTGTCTGGACAGAAATTGTAGTGGTCGGCTGCTCTGATAGTCCATGAACTCTCCGATAAATACCAGGTGAATGTCGGAACAGTAACTAACACACAGCCCGTGAACCAATCGATGTCTCCTTACTCATCCGTGTCCATTTCTCTATTCACATATCCACTTGCTTGACTGTATTGTTGGAATACGCTCATGTTGGAATACCTGGTGAAATCTTGGCGCATGTCCATAACCCTTTGTTGGAGGCACTTGAAGGAATAAAGCATAATCTGAAGAGAAGTTCGGCACCTGATATCACGTTTCAACGAGAAAGGCACAATACTCTTGGTATATTTACCGCGGCAAAGTAGAATGCTGAAGTCATATTCATTTTTGAGATCAAATCATAAACAATAACATGAATTTGCGAATGTTAATGATTGGTGAATTTACATGCCAAATCTCCTAGCAGGATCACTGTTAACTAGCAGCTGTCTCATGAAATGTTTAAGCTGTATCTATTCGAGCAGAGATATAGGTCTCTAGATACGTTAGACCGTAATTGTCAGCAATACACTCTTAGACCTCGAACTTTACTGTTGTAGATTATTTCAGCTAACTGCTCAAGCTCCGCTTAAGCACCTGTTCTTGTAGGTTTACTGTCGTCCAGACTTTCTCGTACCGAAATGTGACAGCGAATGAACTTTGTAATGACGGACAAAAATATATGCAATATTTCAGAAAAATCTTAATCATAACACAGAAAACACAATGCTTTAAAAAATGATTTACGATTCTGCAATTGTAGCATATTGACGCCACTAGAAACTTGTGTTCTTTACGGTGTAATTCATGTTACGTGCTATGCTGCATTGATGTGCGCCCCTCTTGGCCCTGACGACTCTCAGCATTTTCGTTGCAAATCTTTGGGTGGTGGCTCTCCCAATGGACGCTCCCAATATCCCCGACAGGCCTCCTTTTTCGTGACCTTACAGAAGCCAGTAGCTTATCATTACAGCAATCACTGCAAGGACCCGCGGCCAGTGGTACAGATGGAAGAAAAACAAAAGACACATCTGAACAAAAACACAAAAGTACATCTGAACCGTGCATCCGGCGATCAATGTACTATTAATTTCCTAACCCTAAAGATTTGAAGCGCATAATGTGTTTGTAGGTGATGGATGACTGTCTCTTGCGAAAAGTATTTACGGGAATTTGGGGGAATTCTGGGAATTCTGATGTGGTGTTGTTGACGTTCTTATGAGAACTAAACGAGGTCATCTTCGTCAACATATTAGCAGTGAGACTGACGATGACGGCAAAGCCGTCGAAAGCCGGCTATCTTAATAAAACTAATATGTTGACAAAGATGACCTCTTTTATTTCTTCTCAATTTGGGGGAAGCCTTATTCACGAACAGTAGCAAACATTGTTAAGAGTCGAATTTTAAAATATTTTCTGCAGTCGTTTACGATGATCACAGCTCTTGGTTTCAATTTGTAACTCTGGGCACTTTGAATAGAGGTAGTTGCAGCGCCTGTGACCGGGAGGTCCTAGGTTCGAGTCCTGATGGCGGCAGGATTTTCGACACTAGCTTTTCAGCTAGGTCGAATTCAGTCGCTGTCTGGAGGAGAATTCTAGCGGCCGGCTGCTCTGATCGGTAGTTTTCCGTAGTTTCTCCGATCAACACCAGGCGAATGCCGGAGCAGTGCCCTACCAAACGGGCCACGAACCGCGCGCGATCTTTCCTTCCTCTTCCTTGTCCTATCCTTTCCCATTACACACACACACGAACACCAACATGCACTACACTACCACATATTCCGGGCGACCGGTCGGAAGCTTGGAGCTTTTTCCGGCTGGGGCGGCACCCCGCTGGTGGGAGTCTCCTGGTTAGGGGGAAACCCCACTAGCTGACTGTAGGTCGGCGCCGGATCTCGCCATCCAGCGGGGCAAGATCACCGCCGTCTCCCGAGAAAAAAACATGCACTACACTAACGGGAATAATGACCAAAGCAGTTGACGCGCCCGAAAACACGAAAAAATCAATCAATCAATTGAGGTAGCAGTGGAACCGAAGGCACTACGTCATCGGGTTAACGCGATCTGTCGCGGCAAAGGAGCAGGTCCTGGCGGGGCCGGGCAGAGCGGACGAGGAAGGCAGCAAAAGAGAAAGAGAGAGAGAGAGAGAGAGGGGGGAGACGGGTATAGAGGGCAGGATGGCGTGGGTGGTCATTTGCGTGAGCGGCATGGGCGACCGCGTCTGTTTGTCCAAGAGATTGGCTGGAGGGCGACGGCTCCTGGGGCAGCGGGCGGGATCGCGAGCTGTGGCCCTCTCGAAATCCCTGAAGCGAGCGTGCTAAGAAAAAAAAGAGCTGGCGGGAAACGGAAGGGTATACGGGGATGCGCATATGGGGCATCAAAGGAGTTAATTACGCTTATTACTACGCTCTGTTTATCCTTTCAAAAATTATTTTTAAATCGATTGTATAAGTATAAGTTTCATGGACATACAAATTTAAATAAAACTTCAAATGCCCTCGCTATAGATAGAATCATATTAGCGTTATATGCACTTTTTAAATTTGTTTATCTTGTATTTAACTTATTTCATCAAAACTGAACAAATCTCATGAACTGCGTGTTTGCCGAAAGTAAGAATATTTACTTGACTTTCAATATTTTATTTTTGCTTTCTGGCTCTAACATCGTAACAAGAGAAAGTGTAGGAATAGTTTGCCGGAAAACGGCGAATTTTTTACACAAAATCTCTCATTGCCGGGCCCTCATAACGGAAATGTAGGTAAATCTTGTGCCTTTATATAGTAAATTACTTCCTCTAACACATTGTGTACTCATCCAGGTTTTTTGGGTCAGTGATTCCTAAAAATTGATTGACGCCAAAACGACTGTGCGTCTCTGTTTGTCAGTCTTTCCGTCAATCCGTCCGTCCGTCCGTTCGTCAGTCGGTCCGTCCGTCCGTCCGTCTGCGGTCAACGCTAGCACGTAAATCGTTCGACCGATTTTCTTCAAAATTGATATTCCCCGATTCATATAATGGAAATCAACATCCTGCAAGTATAAAATGGATATTTTCATTTTTTGGGTATGTTATATGTAGTCTCAACAACATTTTCAAAAATTACTCCCATATTGTGGCGGCACGATATTATTATTATTATTATTATTATTATTATTATTATTATGATTATTATTATTATTATTATTATTATTATGATGTACAAGAGGAAAAGTATTTGTGAACCAGAGAACTGCGTGTCAGGACACGCCGGCGCCCGCCACCGCCCCTCCACCCCGCGACCGCCGCTGGAAGGTCCCCTCCGAAATCGCCCGTCCCTAAGGGGATTTACGACCCACAGCTGCGCGTCCGCGAGGCCCCCCTTCTTATGAATGCCTCACTGTTTTCGGAGCTGAAAATTCCCCGCAGGTGAACCCCCGACTGGGAAGTACAGGCCCATTTATTAACTTTGTTTGTTGAAAAGAGTGTTATGAAAACGTCTATTGCATAAGTGCACACGCTTGGAGATAGAGTGAGAGGGAAAAGGTCGAATTGACGGAAAGTTTTAGGGAATCGTGACATCTGATTGGTGAAGTATTAGCTACGACGCCATAGGTTTAGGCCAATCAGAGCACAAATGACGGGGGAAGGGGTAATTTCAAGAGTCAGTATGTAATTTGGGGAGGGGGAACCAAAGGGCACGCACGTACGGAGCCAAAACCCAACAGGGGACTTCTGATCTAATTGTCGGGCAGGGAGCTTCGCACGAGGCTCGCGCACACATTCTTGACCTAATTTTCGGTCAGGGAGCTTCTCACGAGGCTCGCGCACAGTGAAGAGTGCTATCTAGGCTTCAGGCTGTTCCGCCGAGATTGTCGGTGTTTTGATGCGCGATCATCGCGCCACGGTGCGCAAAACGGCCCGTGATTATTTCGTCATCTTACGGAGCCACGCTGCCAACCGATACCTGATGCGGAGTCGCCGCTAATCGTCATCAAGAGGTGGAGACGGCCCCGACAATACGGGCTTCCTCTAGCAGACGCGGTCTGACGCTGCCCACCCTGCGACCGCCGCCTGTGCCGCGGTCCCGGCCGCCAAAAGCCGCCCTTCAACGAGCCTGCCGCCGCCAGCTGTTGAGGTCACCGACCCGAGGGAATCCCGCCGCTGGAGCGCTGGTTTCTCTCGCCATCAGGCAAAGTAAACCTACGCACGGGTTGCTCTTCAAGCGTTTTGGACTTTTAAATAAAAGAAAATTAAGTACAAAACTTCTCGCATGTAAGCGTTGCCGCGCAGTGGCTATTGTGATTAGGAATAAGGACTCCATTTGTAAATTAATTTTATTTAATTTAATCTTATCTTTTTTTATGAGCTCATTAGGCAGGACCAATTCAACTTCAAATTTTCAATGTAACTTCTCTGACACCTGTCAGAAATAAAGCCCACATTTATTTATCTAGCACAACTTCAATTTGATTAAGACCATTCTCATCAACTTCCTTCCACCATCCAATTAATCGATTGAGCTACGCCCGGGCCGGCGTCAATCACATCTAGAGCAAGGAAGCGGCGTTGTAACA